>JAWHQI010000030.1:13590000-13845000 GCA_033032865.1 Dactylorhiza incarnata
ATTTGTGGCGGCACTACTTGTATGGTGTGAAGGTGGATATCTTTACAGACCATAAGAGCCTAAACTATTTGTTAAATCAGAAAGAGCTCAATGTACGACAGCGAAGGTGGATGGAGTTCCTGGGGGACTACACTTTCGAGATACACTATACTCCCGGGAAGGGAAATGTCGTCGCAGGTGCTTTGAGTCGGAGGGCTTCTGCGCAGGTCAACTGGGTTCAGATGCATGACTCGCGTCTGATCAGTGACTTGGAAGCTTTAGAGATCTCCTGTGTGGAGAGGAGTTCTAGTGCGAGTGCGTGCTTGAACTGGACGGAGGTGCAATATGACCTCGTGGACAGAATACGGCAGACTCTGGAACTGGATTCGAGCATGCAGCGCTACTTGGCAGAGTCTGAGGTTGGGTCTGTTGTAGAGTTTGTGTTGGACGACGGTCTGATATGGAAAGACGGTCGGTTGTGCATCCCAAATGTGGGTAAATTGTGGGAGGAATTGATGTACGAAGCCCATTTTACAAAGTACTCAATTCACCCAGGGAGCACAAAAATGTACCAAGACATGAAAAAGTTGTTTTGGTGGCCAGGTTTGAGAAGGACATCGCCCTTTACGTGGCAAGGTGTAAAACTTGCGCACTTGTGAAGGCCGAATGTCAGAAACCTGGAGGTTTCCTGAAGTCGTTTCCTGTGCCGGAATGGAAATTTGATGACATTTCGATGGATTTCGTGCACGGTTTGCTGAGATCGCAGAATGGGAATGATGTCGTGTGGGTGATCGTGGATCACTTGACGAAGGTAGCCCACTTTATTCCAAACTGGAGGGACGATTCAGTCGAATAGTAGGCAAAGTTGTATGTTGATAGCATCGTACGATTGCACGGTGTGCCCCGTAGCATCATTAGTGACCGAGACGGGCGCTTTACTTCGAAAGATTGGAGGCTAATCCACCAGTTGTTGGGTACAAAGCTGAAGTTTAGTGTTGTCTTCCACCCTCAAACGGATGGACAGACTGAAAGTACGAACAGAACTCTGGAGGATATGCTCTGTATGTGTGTCTTGGATTTCGGTAAGAAGTGAGAAGATCATCTTTTCATGATCGAGTTCGCTTATAATAATAGCTACCAGGCGAGTATAAAGATGGCGTCCTTCGAGGCCCTCTATGGTAGAGCTTGCCACACTCCCTTATCTTGGGCGGAGACAGGCGAGACAAAGATTTTAAGCGGAAGGAAGTCGAAGATGCAAATTCGGCTATTCGAACAATCCGGGAGAGATTGTTGATTGCACAAGATAGGCAGACAAAATACTACAACGCCAAGCACAGAAACGTCGAGTTCGCCGTGGGCGACTGGGTTTACCTAAAGATCAAACCATTCAAGGGTGTGTCAAGGATTCGTTGCTTGAAAAAGCTGAGTCCGAGATACCTTGGACCGTTTGAAATACTGGAACGTGTTGGTGAAGCTGCCTATCGGCTCGCTCTTTCGATAGAGTTGAGCGGACTGCACGATGTGTTTCACATCTCTGTGCTGCGGAAAGCTGTGCCAGAGCCTAGCCAGGTCCTGGTGAAGGATCGGGTGTCGGTCGATGATGAGCTGAAGACGTTGGTCACGCCTATTTGCATCGAAGACACTGATGTCAAGCAGTTGTGGAATAAAATGATCTGAATGGTCAAGTCCGCTGGAACAACTGCGGTCGTGAGGAGCTTTCATGGGAGCGTGAGCAAACCATGCGTGATGAGTTCCCCGAACTATTCCGTTGAGGTACAAGTTATGTGTTTTGTACTGTTGCTTTCTTTCTTAGAATTGGAAGTTCGGAATGAACTTTCTTTAAGGGGAGGGGGATTGTAACACCCCAGATTTCCCTAGAAAAAGAAATAGGGTTGTTGCAAGGCGCTAACGCCAGGCGTTATGGTTAACGCTAGGCGTTAGGTCCTTCTCGAGAAATTTATTTATGTTCTTCTCGAGAAATGTTTGTAGCACCCCAGATTTTCCCAGCGAATTGTTAAGTCTGAGAGATAGCGCCAGGCATTAGCGCTAACGCCAGACGTTAGCCTAGGACTTAAGCGTGTCGTCGTCTCGACGGGATGGCAGCACGATCGACGGGACGGGATGTCTATTGGCGTTAGAGCTAACGCCAGCGTTAGCTTCCCGTAGATTTTCCTTAAGCGGCTGGTCAGTGGCTGTGGATAAGTTCGGCCACCGACTTAGGGGTAACGCCCGCGTTAGTGCTAACGCCCGCATTAGCTTAGAAATTATATAAGGTGGCCAAATTCCGACTTTTCTTCTCATTTTCCTGAGAGCTCTCTGCCTTTCCACTAAAAAGAAAGCTGAGTGCTAGAGGAGGGAAACTAGTTGGGGAAAATCCACGAAGGAGATCCGGCGTGAAAGTGCCATCGGCGACTCCGTGGAGAGGAAGCGAATTCAGCAAATTCTCTCCGGAGCAATCGCATCGTTATGGTGCAGAAACGGACGTCAAGGGTAATGATTCTCCTCCCTTCATCTTGGACATGTGCGTCTTTTGATTTGCATGCTATGGAAGATTTCTACTAATTAGTAGATGGATTCTTCCGGTGGGTTGATGTTATCCCCAAAAAATTTGCATATAGAGTCCGGAATGGTAGTACGGACATAGGCATGCTGTGTAAAGCCCATCTGGACAGGTTGGTCTAGATTGGTGATGTTGCTTGTTGTTCTGTTCGTCAACGCCAGCCGTTAGAGCTAATGCCGGCGGGAGTGCCATATGTTGGGTTTTTCGGGTTCTGAGTACTGAGACGTGTTGTAGTGAGTTCTGGAGGTGTTGCCCAGAAATTACCCAGAAATGAGCTAACGCCCAGCGTTAAGAGTAACGCCTAGCGTAAGGCTAACGCCCCGCATTAAGAACTAACGTCGGAGACAGTAATCATTAATTTTACTTATCGTATTTAAACCTCGCCACTGAAGCTGAGGTGATGACCCTGTGAGGTTATAGTTTAACGGGAACAAGGGGAAGCTGCATCCGTGTCAGGCGTAGGTGAATCCTGACATTTATGAGCGCGGGCACAAGCTGAACCGAACCCGTCCCATAGACAGTTGGTGATGAGGTCGTTCCTCCGTGTTCACCTAGGGCATTGTGGGATAGAAACCGTAAGGTAGTGCTAGCCTTGACGGTCGCAGCTCATAGTGTAAATCCAAGTTGAAAAAGGACTTGTAGATGGCGTGCCGAGAGTGCACAAAGTGTGGTGTGACTTGAAAGCGTGTGACTTGATGTCACTATGTGATGAAAGTTTCTATGTGGTGCTTAGACGCACCTGTGAAATATATACTGGTGTTGCTTGCCTGCAAGGAAGGAGCACCGCCGCCCCGAGCATGGGGTGGGGTCGTTTTAAGCCCGGGTCAGCTAAAGTTGACCGGTTACTTGTTTTCCCACCGCTTGGTGTATTTGTTTGTAGAGGTCCTGGAGAGGCTAGCGGGAAATAGCGGGCTGAAGCCCCAGCTGTTGTGTTGTGCTGTGCTGAGCTAGCCCTCGAAGGCCGAGTTGATTTGTTTAATGTTGTCATGTGTGGCCGGCCTGCGTGCCGATGTTTGGAAGCCACCTTTATTATAAATATGTTGTGAACAAACCTTGTAAATAACTTGTTGTATTTCATTCATAGTTGCTAGTGTGGACAATGTATGAACTGGTTTTATCTGAAATTAAATGCTTCTGTTGTACGACTCTTTGTGCTGAGATGGTTATATTCTTAACTGTTTAATGCTAATTAAGTAACGCGCTCTTCTGTTCGTTTCATATGGTGTGGGGTCCCGGCCGGACCTACTGTTATATGCTATGTAACAGGGAGTGTGTTACAAATTAGTATCAGCTTCGAGTCTCGATCCCTTCCATCCGAATTCGTGGTCGAATTCCTTTAAGGGGTGGTGGGCACGTGTGTGCGTCACCGGTTAACTCACTTAAATAACCAGAATGTCCACTTAGGAATGCATTATATATATGTTTTAGCATGCTTGTGGAACCTGCGTGTTCCTTACTTGCTATGTTGTTGTGCGATTTGTCACTAAAGTTATGTCCGACATGATTCTAGGTGACGATGAGTAGTGCGGGGCAATCCCAATCACTACACACGTTAGAGAGTAGTGTGTCTACACACCCTCTTTCTGCAGACGCGATTAGAATGGTCGCCGAAGTAGTTGTGGTTGCGCGATCTGCACCACCAAGGAGGCCAATTCAGAACCAGCCGCTACACCTAGAACAAGGAGAGCACACAGTGGATGAGTACTTGGTTGAGTTCATCCGTCTGAGCTGGTATGACAGGTCTTTATGGGAAGATGAGGAGACCAAGGTTAATAAGTTCTACAACGGTCTGCGAGATGACTTGCGGATAGCACATGCAGGACCAATGTTACTTGGCTTCCACGTCTTAGTGAACGCGGCAAGATCACTGGAAGGAATTATGACGTGTGTGCAACGCACGGCAAAGAACAAGAGAAAGTGTAGATGGATGGACTCGGCTCCTCCTGGTGTTACGGGAGGTACGACTACACAGGTCCCCCTTACGTGTTTCACTTGTGGAAAGTTGGGACATATAGCTCGAGACTGTCGTAGTGGTTCTCCGAAGGCAGAGTTCAAAGTACCGGGCTCTTCTAAATCTGGGCGCCGTAGAATCATGCAGAAGTCTAAGTTGGCGACTGGGCGAGGCCCAGCCACTTGTTATAATTGTGGTAAGGTAGGCCACAATGCACATGACTGTCGTGGCGGTAAAAAGGCAATTGCGGCTTATGCGACAAAGAAATGGAAGGCAGCGGAGTCGTCTGCATCCCACTACACTCCAGCTCAATCAGGTATATAATCTTGGCCAGCAAGAGGCCATGAAGCAAAGAGACGTCGTGACAGGTATGATTTGGTATATAGATTTTCTGGCATTAGGACTTTTATACCTTGTGCGCGGTTGCCTGTATACCCTGTTTGTGCATATTAGGCTTTGTCCTAATATTTAACTCTCCGGCGAGAGCGTTGTTTGTTATGGGAGCTTCACATTCTTTTCTATCAGAGGCCTTCATACAATAGCTTGGGGTGCCTTCGTCATTTAGAAAGGAACGATTAGATGTGATGCTGCCCAATGGCTGGTCGAAGCGTGCGGATCGAGGTTGTGTTGTCAAAGTGCGAATTGGAAGTCAAGATTTTGATTTGGAAGCATTGATACTGCCGCTTTTGGAGTTCGATGTGATCTTTGGTATGGACTGGCTGTCGGCGCAGCAGGCCTACATTGATTGCACTTCTAAGGAGTTCACGCTAGGGCTAAATACCGAACGTGCGACAACGTTTGTTGGTTTGCGAGGATCGAGCAAGACGTTGATGTCTGCTGTCCAAGTAGTCAAGGCAGTTCGGCAAGGTCCAGAATTGTGTTTGGTGCTAGTGGGAGCTGCAAAGCCTCAGCCCAGTTTGAGTGACGTTCCTGTTATTGTGGAGTATCTTGATGTGTTTCCGAAAGATCTTCCTGGGGCGCCACCTCAGCGAGAGATTGACTTTACAATAGAATTGGTGTCATGTGCCAAACCTGTGTCACGCTCTCCTTATAGAATTGCACCAAAGGAGATGGCAGAGTTGAAGGTTCAATTACAGGAGTTGCTAGAGCAAGGCTATATACGCCCAAGTACGTCACCTTGGGGTGCTCCGGTCCTTTTTTGTGAAGAAGAAGGACGGAAGCCTGCGTCTCTGTATCGACTATCGTGAATTGAATAAGCTGACGGAGAAGAACAAGTATCTGATTCCTCGAATCGATGACTTGTTTGATCAGCTAGTCGGATCAACGGTGTATTCGAAACTGGATCTTAAGTCTGGCTACTACCAGTTGCGAATTCGGGAGTGCGGCATTCCCAAGACGGCATTTAGTACCCGCTATGGGCACTACGAGTTCACTGTTATGTCGTTTGGACTGATGAATGCGCCATCAGTGTTCATGGATCTGATGAATAGAACCTTTCGAGAATGCCTTGACCGGTTCGTGATCGTCTTTATTGACGATATTCTGGTCTACTCTCAATCTGAAGAAGATCACGCGATTCATTTACGCGTAGTTTTGGAGACCCTGCGATGGAGTTAGCTGTATGCCAAGTTCTCCAAGTGTGAGTTTTGGTTAGCCTCGGTAGCGTTCCTTCGTCATGTGGTTAGTGTTGAGGGTATCGCGGTAGATCCGACAAAGATAGTTGCTATCCAGGAGTGGCCCGTTTTGAAGACAGTAGAGGAAGTCAGGAGATTCCTTGGACTTGCCGGCTACTATCGGCGCTTCGTGGAGAACTTTTCGCGGATTGCTCTTCCTCTCACGACATTGACAAGGAAAGATCGGAAGTTTGTTTGGTCACCGTCGTGTGCACAAGCTTTCGAGGAGTTAAAGAATTGTCTGACCACGGCACCAATCTTGTGTTTGCCATGTGGCACAGAAGGCTATGAAATTTACAGTGATGCGTCAGGGAGCGGCTTAGGCTGCGTACTTCTTCAGCATGGTCAAGTGATAGCTTATGGCTCTCGCCAGTTGAAAGTGCATGAGCGGAATTACCCGGCCCACGACCTGGAGTTGGCGGCCGTGATCTTCGCTCTGAAATTGTGGCGGCACTACTTGTATGGTGTGAAAGTGGATATCTTTACAGACCATAATAGCCTAAAGTATCTGTTAAATCAGAAAGATCTCAATATGCGACAGCGAAGGTGGATGGAGTTCCTGGGGGACTACACTTTCGAGATACATTATACTCCCGGGAAGGGAAATGACATCGCAGGTGCTTTGAGTCGGAGGGCTTCTGCGCAGGTCAATTGGGTTCAGATGCATGACTCGCGTCTGATCAGTGACTTGGAAGCTTTAGAGATCTCCTGTGTGGAGAGGAGTTCTAGTGCGAGTGCGTGCTTAAACTGGACGGAGGTGCAATATGACCTCGCGGACAGAATACGGCTGGCCCTGGAACTGGATTCGAGCATGCAGCGCTACTTGGCAGAGTCCGAGGTTGGGTCTGCTGTAGAGTTTGTGTTGGATGACGGTCTGATGTGGAAAGACGGTCGGTTGTGCGTCCCAAATGTGGGTAAATTGCGGGAGGAATTGATGTACGAAGCCCATTTTACAAAGTACTCAATTCACCCAGGGAGCACGAAAATGTACCAAGACATGAAAAGTTGTTTTGGTGGCAAGGTTTGAAGAAGGACATCGCCCTTTACGTGGCAAGGTGTAAAACTTGCGCACTTGTGAAGGCCGGATGTCAGAAACCTGAAGGTTTCCTGAAGTCGTTACCTGTGCCGGAATGGAAATTTGATGACATTTCGATGGATTTCGTGCACGGTTTGCCGAGATCGCGGAGTGGGAATGATGACGTGTGGGTGATCGTGGATCGCTTGACGAAGGTAGCCCACTTTATTCCAAACCGGAGGGACGATTCAGTCGAATAGTAGGTAAAGTTGTATGTTGATAGCATCGTACGATTGCACGGTGTGCCCCGTAGCATCATTAGTGACCGAGACGGGCGCTTTACTTCGAAAGATTGGAGGCTAATCCACCAGTTGTTGGGTACAAAGCTGAAGTTTAGTACTGTCTTCCACCCACAAACGGATGGACAGACTGAACGTACGAACAGAACTCTAGAGGATATGCTCTGTATGTGCGTCCTGGATTTCTGTAAGAAGTGGGAAGATCATCTTATCATGATCGAGTTCGCTTATAATAACACCTACCAGGTGAGTATAAAGACGGCGCCCTTCGAGGCCCTTTATGGTAGAGTGATGGGCAAAACTATGCTTGCAAACGACAACGGCAAGTGTATCGTATCGAATGTAGTATAGGTTATTAAAACAAGGTCGTATTAGACTCGGGGCGGTTGAGTACTCTTACTTCAAGAAAGTCTCTATTATTTTATCAAATAGAACTTGGGAGTGATTTGGCAAAAGGAAAATAAAAATAAGATTAAAACGACGAGTAAAAAGGGTAGCACTCGATCTTTGAATCACCGCGGAAAATAAACATAATAAGAACAATTTCTAATTCTCTTAATAAATTACTTGACCGTGGAGGTTCCCGATTTATGAACATACATCTCTCGAGGATGCGCTCAACTGATTTAGGTTGATCAATCGAACTTTTGTTCTAGAATCGAAATCCCTAAATCTCGCTTTATCGTAGTGAACCCCTTTATTGGATTTGACTCCAATCCGGGAGAATTATGTCATCCTTGCTTGAGGAGTGCATTCAACTCTCTTTATCCTTGAAATAATTGATTCGAATTCAAAATCTCTCGGTTATTAGATTACGAAAACAAGAATGAGAATTATATATCGAAAATATAATATCAACCAATTAAAATTCAAGGATAAATCTTAAGCGACCTAAAGAAGAGAAAGAGAAGCTAAAGATGAAATAATGAATTATATTTTCCTTGGATTATCTCGACCGAGTACTAATAGAAATCTTAGTTACTCATGGAAATTGAGGAATCAAAATAAATAAAAGAGCACATCATAAAAGAGAGAGGAAATGAGAGAAGAAAAGAACTATTTTATTAAATTGCTAAGAAAGTTACAAGCTAGGAATTGAAAATTACAAACTATTTTAATTGAACGTACCAATTGCAAGAAGAAAAGGGGTACAAGAACTACTAAAACATGAAAATAACGACATGAAATGAAAGGTCTAAGTCCTAAAAATTGTTTTCTGGAGATCTGGGGAAGCTCCCTTTAAATAGGCAGAAATTTGATGTTACACGCCCTTGGTCACGCCCATGACCAAGGGCGTGTAAGGAGGGTGATCGATACTGGTGCGGAGAGGGCGCGTTCTGGCTTTAATGCAGGCGTTTCGGACGCGTCGCGCCCTAGGTCACGCCCGTGACCTAGGGCGTGTAATCTTCAAAAGTGGCTGCTGGCGGGAAACTTCGGCGGGAAGGCGCACTGGGCGAGTCACGCCCGTGACATGCTGTCACGCCCTCGGTCACGCCCATGACCGAGGGCGTGTAATTTTAATTGACGTGGCAGCGTGCTCCGGATGCTGGTGGCGGGGTCCCGACCGTGACTTGGATGTCAGACCCTTGGTCACGCCCGTGACCTGGGGCGTGTACTTGGAGAATCTTCACGGAATGGCGGCAACAGGTCTGGAACTCGTCTTAGGCTGTCACGCCCTTGGTCACGCCCGTGACCTTGGGCGTGTACTTGACATTTTTGCTCAAAGTGCCCAGAAAACCTGAAAAACACATAAAAGGTTTAAGTTAGTTTATAAAATTGAAAAGATAATAAAATAATTAAGAAAAACATAAAAACTATATAATTTCATATTAAAAATATATTAAACTTATACTAAAAGATGAGTACAAAGAGTACTCATCAAACACCCCCATACTTACTCGTTTGCTAGTCCAGAGCAAATAACTTTTCATAGGTGTAGAGAAATTTAAATACTAGAAAAAGAAATTTGAACTCAAAGAATAAAAATGTGAAGTCTTACGCTTACGTGTAGAGATCCTAGTTGAAAGACCTATTCAGCATAACGATTAGCTTATAATTTTCAAAAATGCGATTTAACATATTGCTTTTACTTTTAAGTTGAAAGCTCGGTAAATTCTCGAATGCTATTCAAGGAGCGGGTAGCGTGTTTTCTAAGATCAATATTACCCAAAATCGAGTTTCGGGATAGCCTCCAAAGAAATCCATCAATGACGATGGTCATAGGCTTGCCCGGTCGCACTCTCTCCACTACACAAGTATAATGTCATAGCTTAAAGATCAAAAGGGCTTTCATTAGGAGTGAAACTTGGCTTAGGTGTATGATTTGGGATTGGAAATCAAAGAGATAAAATATGACGATCACACTAAACCAAGTTGAGAGTAAAATTATCAAAAATTAAATCTCGCATAAGAGTTGTCATGAAGCAAAAACAAACAAAAACTCTCATTATTTTTCAAGCATAAGGCCATGAATAATTTTCATTATTTTTCATAATTGGCCAACAAAATAATTTTTCACATTTTTTTATAGCTCCAAACAAGAAGTTGCAACTTCCTTATTTTCACAATAGAACTCATTGCAAAATTTTAATAAATCTCAAATTTTTAGTGTAATCATGGGGTGGATGTTTTGCCTTTGGTGAAAATGAAAGGTGGAGGTAGCAAAGGAAATAAGGAAAGGCCCAAAGTGTTTAAACAATGAAATTTTTTTTAAAGGTGGGCAAACAGGCACAAACGATCAAAAGATCGCCTAAATCACTTCTAAAAACTATGACAAACCTATGCAAATGCTTCGAGAATCGCTAGAGGCAGGTTCTAGCCATCGAGAAAGAATACCCTTCCGTTCAAAATGTGTAATATTTCTCTAGTAAGCTTCTACATACTCACTTGAATTATTCTCAAATTCTACCGGATTCAAGGTAAGAGTAAAACAAAATTGTTTTCTCGCAGTTAGAAAATCATAAATCTAATTTTATGCTGAATAGTTAATTTGACATAGAATTCTACAAACGCGTGCGCTTAACTAGGAACAGTGCACGAGTCAACAATTTTATTCCAAAATTCAAAATCTAATGAAGTATAAAAATTCCCTACGACACTATACAAAAGCAAATCTACTGAGGATTTTGCAAATAAGTAAGTATAAAAGTTCAGCAACAAATTTTAATTAATAATTTTTTTTTCTTGGACTTCCCAAGGTCAACCCGGTGAAGGGCTCGCAAGGTACTAGAGGCTGTGATGGGAATTCAAGCTCAAAGCGTCCTTTCCAAGAAATTTTATTTTTGTTAGATAGAAAATATTTATGTATTTTTTTATTTTATTTTTCAAATAAAAAGAAATATAAAGAAAGCAATGCTACACCCCCATACTTCAAATTAAACATTGTCCCCAATGTTTAAAACTAAGTATGAAGAATACTTGAAAGAAAATAAACTTTAAAAGAAAAATAAATAAAAATAGAGATAAGCAAGGGGTGTCTCCCAAGAGCGCTTTCTTTTTCTCATTTTTAAGCTAGATGGTTAGTGTTAGGAAAAAGGAAAATAAAAAAAGAAGTGGCCAGGCAACTCCCCTAATTCACGCGTAGGTGAATGTGCCGGCATCAGTCGCACGGCTACTCCTCCGCTTAACATGTGATTCTTTGTTTGTCTTTGATACCTATACATACCTGAGGTGATTTGAATTTATACAGATGAGCGGCATATGGATCGTCGATTATTTGGGGTAGCAACGGCTCATCTTCAACCTGAGAATTGTTAGTGTATAAAGAATCACAAATAAACGATTCAGATAATTTTTCGCAAGGATGAGGCGCTTGCGAAAATATAAAATTAAGCTCCGGTTGTTCCTTTTCTAAACTAACATTTTCATTAGGAAAATCTAGTGTATTACCAAGCGGAATAAAATTTTCGGACACAAAATTTTCATCAATTTTTGGTTGGATAGAAGAAATTCGCGAATATTCATGACAAAGAAAATAAAATCCGGGTGAAGTAGGGGAAGAAACTTGTTCTTCTTCTATTTCATCTGGGTGCCCATAACTTTAAGAAATTCTTGGTAAAGTAATTTTTCTTCATCTTTGGTAAAAGAAATTATGGGATTACATGAAACCACATGTTCCTCCATAACTAAATTATCCAAAGATGGAGAAAAATACTAGAAGAAATAAAATTTTTCTCTAAATTTTGGGGGGGAAGTATCTATTTGAATCGGCGGACATTCCCCAAAATTAGAGTACGAAGGTTGCGGCGCAAAAGAAGAAGAACAAGAATTCGGATCTAAAGATTTATCTTCATCGCCCCGTAAACTATCTGGGTAACCTTGCCACCAAGAATAATCTACTTCGGGGCTAGAAGAAAAATTATTAGAAGCCGAAAAATTATTCTCGTGAATATTAGAGAAAATAATAGACGAAATAAAATTTTCCTCTAAAATTTGGGGGGAAGTATCTATTTGGATCTGCGAAATTTCCCCCAAATTAGAGAACGAAGACTGCGGTGTATAAGAAGAAAAACAAAAGTTCGGATCTACAGATTTATCTTCATTAGTCCGAGAACTATCCGGGTGAGCTTGCCATGAGGAATAATCTACTTCGGAGCTAGAAGAACAATTATTAAATGCCGAAAAATGATTCTCATTAAAATTAGAAAAATTATTTTCATCAAAGTTTGAAAAATTATTTTCATTAAAAGATGAAAAATTATGATCGTAATTATTATCAAAACTATTTGCATAATATTGAGGATAATTATTTTCATAATAATTATTTTGAGAATATGGATGTAAATAACATTCCTCACTTTGTTGAGGCGCACCACAATAATGACAACTAAATTGGCGCCCTCGCGCGGCTTGTAAGAGATAAAGTTGGTTTCGAAGCTCGGCAATCTTAACGGCCAATTCAGATTCCTTCATAATAAAAATAAAAAGGGAACAACCTTTACTCAAATGAATGGAATTTTAAAAATATTTTTATTATATAAAATTTTTTTCAAAAAGCGGGTTAAATTAGTCCCGGACTTCCCAAGGTCAACCCGGTGAAGGGCTCGCGAGGTACTAGAGGCTATGATAGGAATTCAAGCCCAAAGCGTCCTTTCCGAGAATTTAGATTACGCTTTTTAAGATTTTTTTAAAAAATTTAAAGAGAATGGGGAGAAGAAAGAGAACGATAAAATTAATAAATATTTCATTTTTCAAAATATCAACTGTGTCCCCGGCAGCGGCGCCAAAAACTTGATGGGCAAAACTATGCTTGCAAACGACAACGGCAAGTGTATCGTATCGAATGTAGTATAGGTTATTAAAACAAGGTCGTATTAGACTCCGGGCGGTTGAGTACTCTTACTTCAAGAAAGTCTCTATTATTTTATCAAATAAAACTTGGGAGTGATTTTGCAAAAGGAAAATAAAAATAAGATTAAAACGACGAGTAAAAAGGGTAGCACTCGATCTTTGAATCACCGCGGAAAATAAACATAATAAGAACAATTTCTAATTCTCTTAATAAATTACTTGACCGTGGAGGTTCCCGATTTATGAACATACCTCTCTCGAGAATACGCTCAATTGAGTTTAGGTTGATCAATCGAACTTTCGTTCTAGAATCGAAATCCCTAAAACTCACTTTATCGTAGTGAACCCCTCTATTGGATTTGACTCCAATCCGGGAGAATTATGTCATCCTTGCTTGAGGAGTGCATTCAACTCTCTTTATCCTTGAAATGATCGATTCGAATTCAAAACCTCTCGGTTATTAGATTACGAAAACAAGAATGAGAATTATATATCGAAAATATAATCTCAACCAATTAAAATTCAAGGATAAATCTTAAGCGACCTAAAGAAGAGAAAGTGAAGCTAAAGATTAAATTATGAATTATATTTTCCCTGGATTATCTCGACCGAGAACTAATAGAAATCTTAGTTACTCATGGAGATTGTGGAATCAAAATAAATAAAAGAGCACATCATAAAAGAGAGAGGAAATGAGAGAAGAAAAGAACTATTTTATTAAATAGCTAAGAAAGTTACAAGCTAGGAATTGAAAATTACAAACTATTTTAATTGAACGTACCAATTGCAAGAAGAAAAGGGGTACAAGAACTACTAAAACATGAAAATAACGACATGAAATGAAAGGTCTAAGTCCTAAAAATTGCTTTCTGAAGATCTGGAGAAGCTCCCTTTGAATAGGCGGAAATTTGATGTTACACGCCCTTGGTCACGCCCGTGACCAAGGGCGTGTAAGGAGCGTGATCGATGCTGGTGCGGAGAGGGCGCGTTCTGTCTTTAATGCAGGCGTTTCGGACGCGTCACGCCCTAGGTCACGCCCGTGAGCTGGGGCGTGTAATCTTCAAAAGTGGCTGCTGGCGGGAAACTTCGGCGGGAAGGCGCGCTAGGCGAGTCACGCCTGTGACATGCTGTCACGCCCTCGGTCACGCCCGTGACCGAGGGCGTGTAATTTTAATTGACGTGGCATCGTGCTCCGGATGCTGGTGGCGGGGTCCCGACCGTGACTTGGATGTCACGCCCTTGGTCACGCCCGTGACCTGGGGCGTGTACTTGGCGAATCTTCACGGAATGGCGGCAGCAGGTCTGGAACACATCTTAGGCTGTCACGCCCTTGGTTACGCCCGTGACCTTGGGCGTGCACTTGACATTTTTGCTCAAAGTGCCCAGAAAACCTGAAAAACACAGAAAATGTTTAAGTTAGTTTATAAAATTGAAAAGATAATAAAATAATTAAGAAAAACATAAAAACTATATAATTTCATATTAAAAATATATTAAACTTATACTAAAAGATGAGTACAAAGAGTACTCATCATAGAGCTTGCCACACTCCCTTAGCTTGGGCGGAGACAGGCGAGACGAAGATGTTTAAGCGGAAGGAAGTCGAAGATGCAAATTCGGCTATTCGAACAATCCGGGAGAGATTGTTGATTGCACAAGATAGGCAGGCAATATACTACAACGCCAAGCACAGAAATGTCGAGTTCACCGTGGGCGACTGGGTTTACCTAAAGATCAAACCATTCAAGGGTGTGTCAAGGATTCGTCGCTTGAAAAAGCTGAGTCTGAGATACCTTGGACCGTTTGAAATACTGGAACGTGTTGGTGAAGCTGCCTATCGGCTCGCTCTTTCGATAGAGTTGAGTGGACTGCACGATGTGTTTCACATCTCTGTGCTGCGGAAAGTTGTGCCAGAGCCTAGCCAGGTCCTGGTTAAGGATCAGGTTTCGGTCGATGATGAGCTGAAGACGTTGGTCACGCCTATTTGCATCGAAGACACTGATGTCAAGCAGTTGCGGAATAAAATGATCAGAATGGTCAAAGTCCGCTGGAACAACTGCGGTCGTGAGGAGCTTTCATAGGAGCGTGAGCAAACCATGCGTGATGAGTTCCCCGAACTATTCCATTGAGGAACAAGTTATGTGTTTTGTACTATTGCTTTCTTTCTTAGAATTGGAAGTTCGGGACGAACTTTCTTGAAGGGGAGGGGGATTGTAACACCCCAGATTTCCCCAGCAAAAGAAAGAGGGTTGCTGTAATGCGCTAACGCCAGGCGTTATGGTTAACGCTAGGCATTAGGTCCTTCTCGAGAAATTATTTATGTTCTTCTCGAGAAATGTTTGTAGCACCCCAGATTTTCCCAGCGGATTGTTAAGTCTGAGAGCTAGCGCCAGGCGTTAGCACTAACGCCTGCATTAGCCTAGGACTTAAGCGTGTCGTCGTCTCAATGGGACGGTAGCCCGATCAACGGGACAGAATGTCGATTGGCATTAGAGCTAACGCCGGCGTTAGCTTCCCGTCGATTTTCCTTAAGCGGCTGGTCAGCATCTCTGGATAAGTTCGGCCACCGCGTTAGGGGCAAACGCCCGCGTTAGCTAAGAAATTATATAAGGCGGCCAAATTCTGACTTTGCTTCTCATTTTCCTGAGAGCTCTCTGCCTTTCCACTAAAAAGAAAGCTGAGTGCTGGAGGAGGGAGACTAGTTGGGGCAAATCCACGAAGGAGTTCCGGCGTGCAAGTGCCATCAGCGACTCCGTGGAGAGGAAGCGAATTCAGCAAATTCTCTCTCGAGCAATCGCAGCGTTATGGTGCAGAAACGGACGTCAAGGGTAACGATTCTCCTCCCTTCATCTTTGTACATGTGCGTCCTTTGATTTGCATGCTATGGAAGATTTCTACTAAATAGTAGATGGATTCTTCCGGTGGGTTGATGTTATCCCCACAAAATTTGCATATAGAGTCTGAAATGGTAGTACGGACATAGGCATGCTGTGTGAAGCCCATCTGGACAGGTTGGTCTGGATTGGTGATTTTGCTTGCTGTTCTGTTCGTTAACGCCAGGCGTTAGAGCTAACGTCGGCGGTAGCGCCATATGTTGTGTTTTTCGGGTTCTGAGTACTGAGACGTGTTGTAGTGAGTTCTGGAGGTGTTGCCCAGAAATTACCCAGAAATGAGCTAACGCCCAGCGTTAAGAGTAAGGCCTAGCGTTAAGGATAACGCCCCGCGTTAAAAACTAACGTCGGAGACAGTAATCATTGAGTTTACTTATCGTGTTTGGACCTCGCCCTTGAAGCTGAGGTGATGACCCTGTGAGGTTATAGTTTAACGGGCACAAGGGGAAGCTGCACCCGTGTCAGGCGTAGGTGAATCTTGACATTTATGAGCGCGGGCACAAGCTGAACCGAACCCGTCCCATGGCCAGTTGGTGATGAGGTCGCTCCTCCGTGTTCACCTGGGGCATTGTGGGATAGAAACCGTAAGGTAGTGCTAGCCTTGACGGTCTGAAAGTGGAGTGTTTTAGTTCTTATTTACTTTATTAAAAGATCTTGATTAAGTTTTGGTTTCAAAAATAAATGATATGTATATTTATATGTGTTTCCTGAAAGAATAATTTACACAAGCAGTAAGAGTGCAAAGAAAAATAAAACAATCATCCAGATGACACAAGATGTATAGTAGTTCCCCTCAACTGGGTACATCTACTCTTCTATCCACTGGTAGAAATCCAATGTGAGGTTGTTGTTAAGGTGCCCTCTCACCAGGTGAGCTGTTGATAAGGTGCTCTAACCAAACTGCAGGTTTTTGCTAAGGTGCCCTGTCACCGAGATTAACTTTTGAAGGGAGTTATAACCCTGTACAGGATGGGGTAAAGAGAGAAAAAATAAAAGCAGAAATTAAATTGTTCTTCTCTGTATAAGAAGACTCTTGATGATCCTGATGTGGTGTTGAAAGGATCAGATGATGAAGAGCTCCCCCTGTCTGGTATAGATGAATGACAGTTCTGGAGGTCTCTTCCTTTTGATTGTTCAAATTCTTCTTCCTTCTTTTGTAGTGATGATCCTGAGCAATTGGTCGTGATTGTTGTCTCAGGATGTATGAGATCTGCAAGAGAATATTAGCTAGAAAAATAGATTTGCTGCTATGTATATTCTTCTTTGTCTCTCCTATATATGTATGTTTCTTTCAGCTCTTCTCATGAATATATAGTCTGGAGAAGGCTTTTGAATACTTGCTCGGGAAAAAGGAAAGAGATAAAATCTCTTTAATTTTGTTCCTTGGAAAGAGGAGTTGCCGATTTGACAATACAGAAACGGCAATATGCTTTTAATGCTGTAACGGCTAGATTAAATATTATAAAGAAAGATAGCAAAATAAAATATTAGTCGAGCTCTGGCTAGAATTTCGTCGAGCACTGAACGGCATTTGTCGAGCGCCGTTTGATGTGCTGAGCAGTTCTCTGCAAATAAGATATTTTGTCGATCTTGATTTATCTCGTCGACCTGCTAAGTCTGGATGAGTTCGTCGAGCGCCGTTCAGAGAATGCCTGCCTACTTCAATTGTTCTGACTGGATTCGTCGAGCGCCGTTCGACATTTGTCGAACGCTGTTCTAATGAATATTTGTCGAGCGATGTCTGGCTATTTGTCGAGCGCCGTTCGACATTTGTCGAATGAAGAGAACTTATATTATTTGCTTAAGTATATTCTCCGATTCGATCGTATCATATTTAATTTGTGTTAATTTAGATTTATTAGATTTAATAAGAGGATGAATCCTAACTCAAATCAAAAGCTATGGTTCCAACAATCTCCCCCTATTTGAGTTGGGATTAAATCAAAACTAGTGACCTGGTAATCTTAAAATGGCTTTTAGAATTTTCAGTTGCATCAGCCAAAAAAAAAAAAAAATTTCAGCTTATTTAAAATTTCTAATTGCAGCAACCTTTTTTATGTTTTGTTTGAGATTTGTGTTTCTCATTTTCTCTCTCACTCGGCTTCTCTGATGTTCTCCTTTTCTCTCTCACTTGGTTTTAGTTTTTAATTTTCTTCTGTAGACTCTTTAAATTATTTTATTTAAGCAGCTCATTTGATCTAGATTTGAGTTATCTTGAATTGCTACAGCTGTTAATGGATTTTAAGGAATGCTTTAGATTATAAAGACATTGCAGACATTTTCTTTCTCATAGAATCCCCTTATCAGAAGAGACTCACACTCAGTGCTATGATCAATACTGATCAATGCAGCTACAGTAGAATGCTCAAACTGACTTGGAGAAGTCTGTAAGAATACAAAGTTGTCTTAACATAGTTTTTATGATGAAAATAATCCATGTAAATTTTAGATTTGCTGTTTAAATTGGGATGGAGTTTAATGGTGAGAAGTTAATTTTGAGAACTTCTTTGAGTTTTATTAGAGTTGAAAGGTTTAGCAGTTTTAGCCTTTTTATTTCATTAAAATATAAATTTGAAAATCTTTCTTGAAATTGTTGAACACAATCAATTTGTTTTTCTTTAAAAATATGTTCAAGTTTATGTTTTAAAAGGTCATTTTGTTCTTCTTTAGGTTTGTTATGTTCGGGAATCAAATGATTTATATTTGCTGACTTCTTTATTTTTATGTTACATTTTATTATATTGGTAAAAGTTATTTTAAAAGAAAATTTGTAATTTTTAGAGGTAGGGTTTTGAATTAATATTACTTCATTTACCTTTTCTGCTTCTGCGTCTGGACTGTGATATGACCCATTTATGGCCATCATGCAGAAAGCTTTAGCTCTAAGTTCTTCTTCTTCTTCCTCTTCACTTAGGTTTGTTGATGGTTCTGCATCAAAGATACAGTTAGTTGAAGAGATGGAAGAACGTTTATTTACCATCCTAGAGAGGGAGGTCCAGATTCCTCTTGCAGAGGTGCAGTCTTCAAGCTTTTGAAGAATGTCTTTTGACACTGACTGAGTCAAGATCTGCATGGCTTTGGCATCTGCTTCTGAGGATGGAGAAGGTTCTGTAGATGGGGAAGGTTCTTTATGTTTATCAGTCCGCCCATCATCAGTACCAGCTTTGAATTTATCTCGCTTCATTTTGCAAACACAGGCAGTGACATCAGTCTCTCTGTTGCTACGTTTTCTTTTGTAACCAGGCCCTTTCATTGCTCTCGAAGGAGACTTGATACCCATGGAACTAGGTAATGCAGGTGTAAATGCCTTTGATGACATGAGGGGAAGTCCTGTCAAAATAGATTTGTAAATGTTCTCATCTATGGCATTCATATATAATTTAATTCTAATTTGCCATAGCTCAAATCTATCCAAGTTACATAAAGGTGGATCTGTAATAGAGAAAACTGATGGAGCCATTTTGAAAAACTTTGTTGAACATATGAAAGAACTAAAGTGATCTTTGTGATCCAGGTGTTAGCCTGTAAAGAGATCAACACCCCTCTGATACCAAATGAAAGTGGAGTGTTTTAGTTCTTATTTACATTATTAAAAGATCTTGATTAAGTTTTGGTTTCAAAAATAAATGATATGTATATTTATATGTGTTTCCTGAAAGAATAATTTACACAAGCAGTAAGAGTGCAAAGAAAAATAAAACAATCATCCAGATGACACAAGATGTATAGTAGTTCCCCTCAACTGGGTACATCTACTCTTCTACCCACTGGTAGGAATCCACTGTGAGGTTGTTGTTAAGGTGCCCTCTCACCAGGTGAGCTGTTGATAAGGTGCTCTAACCAAACTGCAGGTTTTTGCTAAGGTGCCCTGTCACCGAGATTAACTTTTGAAGGGAGTTATAACCCTGTACAGGATGGGGTAATGAGAGGAAAAATAAAAGCAGAAATTAAATTGTTCTTCTCTGTATAAGAAGACTCTTGATGATCCTGATGTGGTGTTGAAAGGATCAGATGATGAAGAGCTCCCCTGTCTGGTATAGATGAATGACAGTTCTGGAGGTCTCTTCCTTTTGATTGTTCAAATTCTTCTTCCTTCTTTTGCAGTGATGATCCTGAGCAATTGGTCGTGATTGTTGTCTCAGGATGTATGAGATCTGCAAGAGAATATTAGCTAGAAAAATAGATTTGCTGCTATGTATATTCTTCTCTGTCTCTCCTATATCTGTATGTTTCTTTCTGCTCTTCTCATGAATATATAGTCTGGAGAAGACTTTTGAATACTTGCTCGGAAAAAAGGAAAGAGATAAAATCTCTTTAATTTTGTTCCTTGGAAAGAGGAGTTGCCGATTTGACAATACAGAAACGGCAATATGCTTTTAATGCTGTAACGGCTAGATTAAATATTATAAAGAAAGATAGCAAAATAAAATATTAGTCGAGCTCTGGCTAGAATTTCGTCGAGCACTGAACGGCATTTGTCGAGCGCCTTTTGATGTGCTGAGCAGTTCTCTGCAAATAAGATATTTTGTCGATCTTGATTTATCTCGTCGACCTGCTAAGTCTGGATGAGTTAGTCGAGCGTCGTTCAGAGAATGCCTGCCTACTTCAATTGTTCTGATTGGATTCGTCGAGCGCCGTTCGACATTTGTCGAACGCTGTTCTGATGAAAATTTGTCGAGCGCTGTCTGGCTATTTGTCGAGCGCCGTTCGACATTTGTCGAATGAAGAGAACTTATATTATTTGCTTAAGTATATTCTCTGATTCGATCGTATCATATTTAATTTGTGTTAATTTAGATTTATTAGATTTAATAAGAGGATGAATCCTAACTCAAATCAAAAGCTATGGTTCCAACACGGTCGCAACTCATAGTGTAAATCCAAGTTGAAAAAGGACTTGTAGATGGCGTGCCGAGAGTGCACAAAGCGTAGTGTGACTTGAAAGCGTGTGACTTGATGTCATTATGTGATGAATGTTTCTATGCAGTGCTTAGACGCACCTGTGAAATATATACTGCTGTTGTTTGCCTGCAGGGAAGGGGCACCGCCGCCCCGAGCATGGGGTGGGGTCGTTATAAGCCTGGGTCAGCTAAAGCTGACCGGTTACTTGTTTTCCGACCGCTTGGTGGATTTGTTTGTACAGGTCCTGGCGAGGATAGCGGAAAATAGCGGCCTAAAGCCCCTGCTGCTATGTTGTGCTGTGCTGAGCTAACCCTCGAAGGCCGAGTTGATTTATTTACTGTTGTCATGTGTGGCCGGCCGGCGTGCCGATGTTTGGAAGCCACCTTTATTATAAACATGTTGTGAACAAACCTTGTAAATAACTTGTTGTATTTCAATCCTAGTTGCTAGTGTGGACAATGTATGTACTGGGTTTATCTGAAATTAAATGCTTCCGTTGTACGACTCTTTGTGCTGAGATGGTTATATTCTTAATTGTTTAATGCTAATTAAGTAACGCGCTCTTCTGTTCGTTTCATATGGCGTGGGTCCCGGCCGGACCTACTACTATATGCTATGTAACAGGGAGGGTGTTACAGCCAATCTGAGCAACAACCCAATGTGAAGAGGGCAATCTGATTTGGAGCTCCCAGTGTCAAAGAAAAATCTTTTCTTGGTCATTTCTGCTGAGGCTGCTTTGTTGCCTAGAGAATCATTAATGGTGCGGGCATTTGAATCTAAGATAACGTTGTATCCTTTGGTGAGTAATTGGCCGACACTTAGGAGATTCTGAGCCAATGATGGAACAAATTGTACATCATGGACGAGCTTGTTTCTTCTTTCTGCATCAAGAACAGTGACAGACTTTTTTCCTTTTATTTTATTGGACTTCCCATCTCCCAGGAAAACTTGGGATTTGAATGATTCATCTAGTGAGGTGAATAGATCTCTATCATTGGCCATATGACTAGAGCATCCTGAGTCAACGAACAATTCAGATTTGATGTCAGGTTGAGATTTTTCTTTGCTGCAGGTTAGAAACAACTTTTCTCCTTCCTTTGTATTCTCTATAAACTTTGCTTCCTTATTTTTAAACCACCAATCCCGATCAAAATGGGTCAATTTTTTGCATCGTTCACACAAGCATTTGGATGTCTCATGATTTGTTTTTTTACACAATGCGGAAAAAAGTGTGGTGGTGTTGGTATTACTAGTGACCTCACTTTGATTTTGAATATTTTTATGATGTTGATTTTGGTTGTTTTGGATCCATGAGGCTCACTTCTGCTGAGTATACCTCATTGAGTTTTTGTGACGTTTGTCATGTTGATTTTGCTTTCCTAGATTCATCTTTATCTGGAATACATGATCAAGCACAGGGGAGGTCCTTCTAAGTCTCACCTCATGTGATTGAATCTTCCACATGAGGGCACCAACGAATAGAGTTTCCAAGTCATTTTTCTCTTCTATTGCTGGCACAATGTGGTCGTAGGGATTTGGAAGACTACTCGGCACCTTGAGAACTATTTACTGATCTAGGATAGTTGATCCAAGGTTGGATAATTGGTTTGAAATATTTGTGATTTGAGGCAGATATTCAAAAATTGATTCATCTTCTTTCATTATTATCGAATCAAATTGTCTTCTCAAGGTTTGTCGACGAATGGAGATAACCTTTTTGTCACCTTGGTAGGCTTCCTTGAGGGTGTCCCATGCAGCATTAGTAGTCTTGGCTCTCATGATGCGTGGGAAAATATTCATGTTCACGGCTTATTGGATGATAAGCAATGCCAGGGAATTTTCATCTTTTCTCCCTTGAGTATTCTTGCTTCGTCACCATCCTTTTCTTTGCGGGTGGAATGATGACCCTTTTCAACAATCTCCCACAGATATTGGGAGTCAAAAGGAGTTTGAATTTTGATGCCCCAATAGTCATACATATCCCCATTGAAGATTGGGGTTGTAGGTTGAGGGAATGGAATAGGAATGGTAGATGATAAGCTCATGGTTGCCTTGCTACTCGAATGCAAGAATTAGATATGCTCTGATACCGTTGTTGGTATGATTCAATCCATTGAAATGAAAGATGGAGGAAACGGAAAGCAGGAAGATAAAGAAGAATAGAGGAAGAGTAATTCATTCGTTCATCTCATGTTGATTCATTACGTTCACCGATTTTTAAATGTGCAGGTACACAAAATACTAAGCTTAGTCGGCTTAATTAAGTTAATGGTTTCGAGTCCCAAAGGTTTAATTTATTTGGTTCTCATTACATTAATACTTGGTTTATTTATTATGGTTGTTGTTGGATCGTGAGACGCCCTTAGAGGGGGGTGAATAAGGGTATTAAAAAACTTTTATCAATATTTATCAATATATAAACCTTTGAAGAATACAACTTGTAGTTATGCAATGAGATATTTATAAAGAAAAAACGAGAGACATGATTCTTATTTCAATAAAAAGGATAACAAAACTTTGATCTCTATAATGCTGGAAATTAAGGCGATAAATAAAAAGCTTTTTTGTTTTCGATACCGACGCTTCTCCTTAAGGACCGGTTGACCCTATCTTAACTCTCCCTAGATAGGCCTCAAGTCGCCCCTAGGCCTACTCCCTAAATCTAGTCATCAACTCACGCGGCGAATTCCTCCTTAAGCCGCACACAGGCCTAGTCGCCAACTCACACGGCGAATTCCTCAACGCTCAAAAAGAGGTAACCAAAGTAAAACAGAAAATACAAGGTAGATGAAAATATAATAAAAAGAAAAACTCCCCTTTAAAGGAACTCTTGATGTTGATGTCGTTTTGCTTGCAAATGTTTGATCTTTGTGGTTTGGGAGTATTCCTCTTCAATGTTCTTCAGATCCTTGAATGTCTCCGCTTGATTAGAATGTGTTGCAGCGAGAGCACTCAAAGTTTAAGGTGAGAGAAATTCTTGATCGCCGATTTGATAGCCTTCAATCCTTGAGCATGAATAATTTTTGATCTCCTCTGAAGAACTCTCTTTTAATAAGTGGGAATGACCCTTCACTTCCCTCTAGGCGACCAGGGCTTGTAGCCCTTGAAAATTTTGTGAAAAACAGTTGAGGAAAATTCATTTTCGAGTTGTTTTAAATAGAGGTTGTTGTGCAGGAAGTTATCACCCGGCGGTAGCAGTTATCAACTGGCGGTAGCAGTTATCAACCGGCAGTAGCGTGTTGCCTTCAACTTCTTGCTTTATTTGTGCTTTAATTCCATAGCAATGGTTGTCATCTTTGGATACAAATATTGCCCCACGAAATTATGATAATTCCTTGCCTCCAAAATGATATTGCATGCTCCTTTTGGCTCTTTAATCATGTTGATTGAATGGGGTTGTTAAATAGTTACGCCCACGGTAGGTCCTATTGCAGTGTTGTAAGGCTTTACCAAATAGGCTTTGTGCTCCCGTCAAAAATTGATCTCCTTCATTAGGCTTTCAATCAGCGGACGATTGGCGAGGATGATTACCGCCGCGTGATAAGTCCTATCGCCACGCGGTAGTGGTTTCCTTTAAGAGTTTCACCTCCCGCCATAGCTCCTTTCAAGTGACCATGGCCAGCTGTCCATCTAGAACGACTGTTACCGCCAGCGGTAGGTAGCAGCTACCGTGATGCGGTAATGATCACTTTAATCCTTCTTATATTTTTGTCGTCCCGATCAAGTTACTTTTTACTTGTCTCTATTATGCATGTATATTTGCACACTATAAACTAGAGCAAGGTGGATCAAATACAAATTATGATTTGTTATTCTCAAACCAAGAGATGCGCAATGCATGTTCCAACAAACTCCCCATTTTGATAATAGCAAATCTCATAATGAGAAATCAATAATTTATATTAGTGCTTTGTTTATAGTAGTGTTCAATAGATAATCATAATGAAAATAACATGTTTGTATAGAAGGATAATTTTAATGTGAGCAAGTACAATAATATGATATTCATTGTAAGTGTTGTTCCCCCTAAATATGTGTTCCCCTACATAAAGTGGTGTTATAATTTACTCCCCCTAGTTGTTTAGAATTCTCAATTTATTCTCACCATTTTGGTATTATCAAAAGAGGGTAGAGTTGAGTGTAGTTATGAAATTTATTCTCCCTCTTTGTTATGAATGATCGGCCGTAAGAGTAAACACAGAAAAAAAATCATGAAGATATGGCAAAATAAGGAAAATGCACATGCAAACAAAAAATCATGAAATCGTCAACAACACAATTTGAACTTCTCCTTTAAAAAAAGTAATATTGTTGAACCATGGAGCTAAGCATGACCGATAATGAAAAATGTGATTTATGAAGGTAAATACAATGCATAGCAAGAGAAAAAACATATATAAATGATCATGTAAATATGTGAGTGCAATATTGAAAAGATAGGCGTGAAAATCAAGTAGATTATCGAAAAGATTAGCGTATTGAATCAATAATCCTTACGAAGATATATAAGAGATAGGCATGTTAAATCAAATATGATAAATGATTACTCGTAATGAAAAGAGTGAATAGAAGAGTAAAGATAGCCATTTGAGTAGAAACGAGTAAAAATGTATATAATATATTGTATCAAGTGATTTGTTAAAGTTAAGGCTTGAAGATGATCATAAGGATTAGCATATTTTCAGGAAAAAGAAACTTTGCATTATAAGCCAAATGCATAATATAAGGATTAGCATTTATAAACCAAGATATGTTGTTCCTTTGACAAGGATAAGCATTATAAAGAGATTAGAGCAATACAATGTTAAAGGATTTGTACTTCAAGCTTTAGTAAACATTGTAGCATTCATGCTAAGTTATTTAGTACATTTACTCATTTATGTAAGAAGTTGTATTTTTGTACTTAAATGTCCAATTCTCATGACTGGAAGATTTATGAAAGACAATAATGTGTACAATATGTGATTTGATAAAATAAACATAAGATATAATCAGGACACATGTAAAGCATAATGTAATGTACACAATATCATCAATATGCAAAGTAAAAATTACTTCCACTAATTCTAATGCACATAAAAATAGTACAACTACCAAGGTGTTTCACACACACGATGCTCATTGAGACTTATCAGGGAGCGAAGTAGTGCTTGGTGGATCACATAGCATTAATTTGGACTTTATTTTTGTGATCTGGTGTACTAAAGATAAGTATAACTAAGTGATCTTTTTAGATCGTTTGCACAAGACACTTTACAATGGAAAGGTGCTCAACCTCACAATGGTTATTAAGGCTTATCAAGAGAAGTAGTGTTTAGTGGAGTTATCTTTGTCATTTATTTATTTGATTTTTAGTTTAGTGACAAAGGTCCGAATTCACTTATATGCAAACATTCATTTGGATTTTCAACCACACTTCTCTAATGTGAGTGCATGAATATCCATGGATCTCATGAGGCAATCCAATGGTGCGTAGGTAACTTTATCCATGCATATTAACTAGTTATGTCATTACACTACACATACATGCATAAACAAGATTATAAGAAAATGTAGGAATCAAAATAGGCGAGTGTGATTATTATTGTCTAACATAAAGCATCATTTATACTTAGAGACATACTCAAGCATTTCTTACATAAGATTTTCATTATACATTTTAAAAGATGTGCAAAGCATGAAAGATCATAACACAATATTAGATTTCACATCAAGTTTTATTTTTAAGGTGTTATTTTCTAAATGTAATTTAGAATTAATATTTCTCAATTTTACGTTTAGCATATTCAAGCGCATAAGATGCAGAAAATGAGTTTGAATCAAGAAAGGAAGAATTTGTTTTGCTTACAATGTTATCTGATTAAGTATCATTTGAATAGTAAGATGCTCTCCCTTTCACTTGATGTGCACTCCGTAGATTCCTCTGAAGAGGGATCCTTTTGAGAGGTGGTGGATGTGTGTACACTTTCTTTCTCTACTAAAATATTTGACGATACAATTTTTTCAGCACCTGTGGAAGACAAATTATAAGTAGTTTTAAGAAATTTCCAAATATCAAAAACGGTGCTAAAAGTATGAACAAGCTTAAATATATTTTTATCAATACCACAAAACAAATAATTCATAGCTTTAGCATTCAAAATAAATTCATTTTTCTCAATTTGATTATAATCAATTATAGACTTAGAAGTTATAATATTGTTCTTTAAAACAGATTGTGCAATATACTTATTTATAGTTATATTCCACACATCAATATCAATTGAAATAAGAACATTTTTCATTAAATCTTTTCATTTAGCATAATGATTTATGGTGAATAAAAGTAGAATTAAAATAGACTTGTCATAACTATTCAACGGATTTCTAAGGGTCGACATCTAATACTCTAGGTTGTTAAGCCTAAGACGAATAACCTGGCTCTGATACTACTTGTTGGATCGTGAGACGTCCTTAGGGGGGTGAATAAGGGTATTAAAAAAACTTGTATCAATCTTTATCAATATATAAACCTTTGAAGAATACAACTTGTAGTTAAGCAATGAGATATTTATAAAGACAAAAAAAGAGACATGATTTTTATTTCAATAAAAAAGATTACAAAACTTTGATCTCTATAACGCTAGAAATCAAGGAGATAAATAAAATCCCTTTTTATTTTCTATACCAACCCTTCTCCATAAAGATCGGTTGGCCCTAGCCTATCTCTCCCTAGATAGGCCTCAAGCCGCCCCCTCGACCTACTCCTTAGATCTAGTCGCCAACTCACGCGGCGAATTCCTCCATAAGCCGCACACAGGCCTAGTCGCCAACTCACGCGATGAATTCCTCAACGCTTAAAAAGGAGTAACCAAAGTAAAATAGAAAATACAAGGTAGATGAAAATAAAATAAAAAAAAACTCTCCTCTAAAGGAACCCATGATGTTAATGTCATTTTGCTTGCAAAGGTTTGATCTTTGTGGCTTGAGAATCTTCCTCTTCGATGTTCTTCAGATCCTTGGATGTCTTCGCTTGATTAGAATTTGTTGCAGAGAGAACACTCCAAGTGTATGTTGAGACAGTTTCTTGATCGTCGTTTTGATAGTATTCAATCCTTCTGCATGAATACCTTTTGATCTCCTCTGAAGAATTCTCTCTTTTAATGAGTGGGAATAACCCATAACTTCCATCTAGACGGCTAGGGCATGCAGCCCTTGAAAATTTCATGAAAAACTATCGAGGGAAACTCATTTCCGGGTTGTTTTAAATAGAGGTTGCTCTGCAGGATGTTATCACCCGGCTTCTTGCTTTATTTGCGTGGAAATCTTTATTTGTTGCGCTTTTTGTTGCATTTTCCTATTTTCTATTATTCTCATTTGTGTAAGTTTGGCTTGAAAACCCTTTGTGTGAAGGTGAACACGTCTATTTGCTTACTTGAAATTGTGGTAAAAGCCTTGCTTGGTTGTTTAGACTTTTTAATTTATTGGTCAATTAAATTCTAGATTAATTCAAATAGTGCATGCATCATATAATTTAGATTTGTTGAGTCAACCCAGCACCACTCACATAAGTTTGCATCAGTGTCAGCACACTCTTACAGCTTACCTTGAGTCAGATTTGGTATCAGAGCTCCAGATTAGGGTCACTTACATGTTATGTAACGGTATGTCTTATCGTCAACTCATGTCCACCTGAACCTTACCGACACGAGAACTACCAACTCCAACTCTGAAATGACACCTGCAAAATTTCAACGACTGTTGTTAGATCGGTTCGACCAAATGAATGTCCAATTCGACGATCTATGCACTCGCATAAATATCTTTTAGGATTATAAAGAGCATGCCACTCCTTGGAGGGAGGACCCACCCACTCCACCTGACGATCATTTTGAGGAAAAATGAGACGCTCTTCCACCTCAAGAGTTTGGAGGACGGCTACGTCATTGGAGAAACATGTCGACTTAGCTAGATCATGTTTGGAGAAGGCCCGCAAGGTAATGAAAAAGTGGGTCGACACAAAATGACGACCAGTAGAATACTCGATGAGAGACAAAGTGATGGTAAAACTCCTTCAGCAATTTAAGGCTTTGTGCAGTATACACAAAGGCTTAGTGCGAAAATATGAAGGTCCATTCCCGGTCGTAGAAAAAGTGGGTAAGGCTTCATATCGGCTTGACCTACCTAACCCTTTGAAGATCCATCCGGTGTTTCATGTGAGAATTCTCAAACCATACTATGGGGATAACGAAGATCTTTAAAGTGTAGTATCTCAACGGGTACCCCCCGTGATGACTAAGTCTTTTGACAAAGTCATAGAAGAGTTGCTTACGAAGAGAGTGATACGAAGAAGAGGTATGCAACCATGCACACAATACTTAATCAAATGGAAGGGATTGTCAGAGTCGGAAGCAACATGAGAGACATTAGAAGACTTGTTGAAGTTGAAAGACAACCATCAACAGTACGAGGTGACGAGGATGATACCAAGATAGGTGGGGAAGGATATCATGACCTCCATCTTAAGGCCAACTCATGACAAGTTTTGTGCAAGCCCCGGAAAGATTCTAGGGCATTCCGAAGCCTTAGAATCTTTGCAAATAAGAGAATACATGAAGATCATAGAGAATTCTATGATCGTCTCATGGGAATATATTCGAGAGTGACTTAGAGAATTCATGAATATTGTAAATTCAAGAGTTTTATAGAATAATCTAGAATAGGAGGCATTCTAGATACTTTCATACTTTGGATGGGAGATTCATCGGGGCCTATAAAAGGGGAAGACCCACTCATTTGTAATCATCCATGTTTTGGACAAGCAATAGAGTACTTTGGAGTTCTCTTCATTTGTGAGCTTTCTTTTGAGTTGTTTGTCCACTTTTTATCACCGGCAAGATCTTGCAGGAGGCTGACTTAGCTAGGCTAAGTGGAGTGGCAAAGAAGATCTAAGGCCGCATGGGAGCTTGTAAAAAGACAAGTCTATGACAACGTGCTCGCTGATGGCCTTCGCTAATCGCCCTCCCATAAGTTAGGTAAAGAAGTAGGTAATATCTTCTATTCCCTCAAACTTTGAAACTGTCCTCTGCAAGTTGGCAATCAATATGTGATGTTCAACTATTACTACTGAGCAAGTCAAGCTAAGCTATGGAACCATGCCTTCTCAATTTCTTTTAATACACTCATGATGTCCTGAGGAAGATAGCATTTTCATTCTTCATTCTGCACAATATTCCTAAACAAAATCCTCTTATAACTTCACCTTTTTCTGTGGTATTTCCTTCTTAACACAATTTTCCCCTGAAGAAAAGAGTTTTTTCCACACAATTCAGTGTGGAGATATAACGGCACAGCCCGCTAAAACCAGTATAGCAGAAACTTCTTGATGCCGAATGATCAAGAGCCGTTGATAATACGACGATGCAAGATGTTTAAAGTTATAATCAGCATGATAATTACTTGATGGATGAGTTTTGCTGGGAAATGCTTAATGAATGAGATATGAAATCAATCTCACCATTCAGTACTCTTCCTCCTCTCCCTCTCCTTCTTCTCCCTTGGCTGGCTTATGTTTACTCCCCCTCCAATTTCTTTGATTTTCCTTTCTTTCCAAATAGAGATTAGCAGAGGAAATACAATATAATTGATATGAGTGTGCATTCCTTTGAATCCATGGTGAAAGCTCATCATCCCTCTCTCCATGGGGAGCATACCTGAGAGAGAGCTCCAAGATACTTTATGTTGGGAAGCCATGCATGAGTAATCAAACATCTGACAATAAACCATATTTATAAGCAATTCATACTTCTTCAAAGAGATGTAGCCCTGAACAGATATTTCGAAGCACAGAAAAAGTCAGAGAAATCAATATCCTTCGAAATCAAGATCCATTTTTCAAAGAAAGAACCGCACATACCTGCCAATGAGCAAACTACCTATGAACTTCTCTCTGAAACCATTCTAAGCCACGGAAGCATGAAGACAGCGTCCCTCCCAGGAATCTGAAACAATCAAACAAGAAAGAAGTGCTTAAAATAAGAATAATAAATCAAGTTACCGTAGAATCAAAAACTAAAGTTTAACTTATTATGAACAAAAGGGAAGGAATTTCTATAACTAAAGCTGGAGAAGAAAATCTACAACAATCTCCAGAAAAATTTTCTGTAAAAACAAAAGGCATGAACAAAACTTGTGGATGGAAAATGCACCAGCTGAAATTTGTCTTTCTTCCCTCAACTGATCAACCAAAACAGAAAGCATTTCATAAATCTCTTCAGTCTCTGAATGAGTCTTGTCATCAGCTAAAAAGACATTCTTCCCAGACTTCACTTCAATCCAACTGCACCCTGCCGCTTTCCTCAACCCCTTCCCCTTCATAACCAACCTAATTTTCCGCGCCTCATCCCATTTTCCGGAAGCTGCATAAATATTCGATAGTGTCACATATCTCGCTCCATTCTCAGGCTCTAATACGAAGAGCGACTCCGCCGCTCTCCTCCCAAACTCGACATCTCCATGAACCAGGCAGGCACCAAGCAATGCACCCCACATCCCAACACTGCTTGATCCTCCATTAGATTGCAAGCTCTCTATTACCTCCATGGCCTCCTCAAGATGTTGCATTCTCCCGAGAGTATCGATGAGGGCCGAGTAGTGCTCGGTCCTTGGGCAAATACCAAATTCCTTTTCCATAGATCTAAGAACTCTGCGACCCAATGTCACAAAGCCAGCATGGCTACAAGCTGAAAGCACACCAAGAAATGTCACATGGCTTGGAGTAATTCCATCCTTCAGCATTCTTTCAAACACGCCAAGCGACTCCTTGGCAAGACCATTGTGTGCAAATCCAGTGACCATGGAGTTCCAAGTGACAACATCCCGATAAGGCATTCTATCGAATACTGCAGAAGCTGACTCCATGTCGCCACATTTCGCATACAAGTCGACGAGCGAATTTTGGACGAAGATATTGAAACTTATACACCTTCGAAACATGTAGCAATGGACCTGCTTTCCTGGGTTTATAAGTCCCAATCTTGCACACGCACTCAGGAGAGATACCAAAGTGAATGGAGTGGGAAGAGTGCCTTCCTCCAGCATTTTCCGAAAGAGGTCAATTGCAGCATCTTCCTGCCCATTTTGCTCGAGGCCGGAAATAAGAGCGGACCATGAGACTTCATTGATGGATGGCGCGTCCATGAAAATCTGATAAGCTTCATCAATCCTGTTGGCATTGGTGTAGGCTCTGATCAATGAGGTCCATGAAACAATATCCTTCGTCTCCATCCGATTAAACACCTGTCGAGAAACATTGGCAGCGGCGCATTTTCCATATCCATCAATGAACACGTTTGACATTATACAATTCAGATGCAACCCGTTAGAAATAACAGCAGAATGTAGCTGGCGAAGAGACCTGAGATCGGCCAAAGCGGCACAGGCAGGAGCAATGCCGACAACGGTGAACTTATCCATGCCAAGGCGTTCCCTTTGCATTTCCCTGAACAGTTTGAGCGCCTCCCGGTACTGGCCGTGGTGGCAAAGCTTCGAAATCATGGTGTTGTAGCTGACAAGATTTCGTTGGGGCATCTTGTCGAACAGTTGACGGGCGGAATGGAGAAGGCTGGAATCGCGCAGGAATGATGCGAGGAGTGTGTTCCAGGATTGGTGGTTTTTGAAGGGAAGGTCTTCGAAGGAGGAGATGGAGCAGGAGAGAGAGCCGCACTTGGCGTACATGTCGATGAGGCGATTCGAGAGGAGAGTGTGAAGGGTGAGGGCAGTCTTGAGGAGCCGCGCGTGAAAGAGACGTCCGAGCGTAAGATCTTTGTTGGTGATGCACAGCTCCATTTTTGAGAGGTAACACTCGATCATGTTGGCCGTTGCGGCGCTGGCGGTCGAGGAAGTCATTGTGGCAGGAGTATACGACGGAGACGTTAGGCATTCGGTTGCTCCGTTGAGAAGAAGGCGCAGAATGGCAAGATGGATGAACAAACTCTCTTTCGTTTTCACATTTCATGTTCATTGGAAATTAAAGGGACATGACTACAGATGTATCTATACATGCCACAAACTCTCTTTCGTTTTCACATTTCTTCCCAGAGCTTCTTAAAGGTGTCCATATTTTACAGAGGGATGTTAAATGTAGGCCGGTTTTGACTATATGCAGGTCGTGGATATATGCAAGTTAAAAAATTATTCATGCCGGTCAAATTTCATATTTACATATCATATTCAAAAATTCAAATTATTCATGTAAGTAAAATATCATACGTGAGAGGTTACGTTGAATGTCACTGTTTCGTCAATAAATCTGGGAGAGCTATTGATGGAGTATCTCTAAAGGTGCTAACCATACCTCATCCATCCATGAAGTATCCCTAATGTCATTGTTTCCTTATAACTTTTTAAACTTTTAATTACTCTGCTTAAAAGCTCTCAAATGTATTTCTCTTTCCATGATCGGACTTCTAGTGAAAATGACTTAATTGTGGAATGTTTTGCTGCATGTGTTTGAACATGAGCAATGTTTAGATAGACACATATTTTTACTGCTAAAATATATTACGGATCAAAATATTTTATTTTCATACCAACATGTTATTGGCAGGCCAATTATAAAATTCATTTTTTGTAACACCATGATAAAAAGATTATGATTGGACTAAAGGTGTATAGTTAATTACAAATGAAAAACAATAATCCTATGGAAAGAAGAAGATGATTGATTTTCTCTCAACTTCTATAGCACCGCTGAAAAACATGACTCAAGGACTAAGAACTACTATTGTTGAAAGGAAAGTTTATGAGATAAATTGATTCCGATGGAAGGAAAATCTCGAAAACTCATCCCTAGCAACGCCGTCCCTCCCATGGTCGGTGTTCCACACCGACGGCATGTACACATCCCACATTCCAGCTAGCATCCACGTGGCACATCTGCATCGACCTGATCTGTAGTGAGCATTCGGAGATTCCCGGTTCGCATATCTACATTGAATACGTTCTTGGACTTAATGAAAATTCAAATATTCTGTAATATAATGTAAAGGGGCTTATCAAAGTGTTTAGGTTAGCGATTTTAAAAACTACCTTAGTGACTGATTTTGTGTGTTTGTAAGAATTTTTATTTATTTATAGTTTATGTAAATCAATATTCTCAAAAAAGAAATGAATTAAATACAATATAATCTTCCTTTTTAGCTAATTAATTACATAAATTATAAATAAGTAAAAGAATATTTCTTATGGTTGCCCTTGAGCATATTAAGGGCTTAGAGGGAGAGACAGAACACTTGGTGATTATGATGACTAACCCTCACCTCATGTGCCACCCTAGGTGTACCAGGATGTTGTGGGACCATGACGAGGGTACCACTAGCTTAGTTATGTAGTTATAGCTTACACTTGTTTTTATTTATCCAATTCTGAAGATGTACTTGCGAGCCCCTAATATTACTATAGATTGTTGTACTTGGACTATGAGGTTGCATGCCGCATTGTTGTAATTTTGTCGACTTCTTTACAACTTTATGTTATAAGATTACTATATGGTTGTAGTTTTCCACATATTCCTCCACTATTTACTACTTGTTGCGGGTCACCCGACGCTCCGCGGACTGGTCGAGATGGACCGTCTTAGCTCGAGAGTGAGTCGGACGCCGCACACAGTCAAAGTAGAGAACTGACAGTTGGCGAGAAGATTTTTTAGCTTGGAAAATCGGAAAACGGTGAAAAATCATGTGGCCAGATCAATGTCAGCCAAATTACACTATATTTTGGTGTGTTGCAAGTAAAGTAGAGAACTCGAGGGTGACTAGCCACCACTCGTTACAGTAAGTAAAAGAATGTCCGAGGATGACAGACCATCGCTCGACACACTAAGTGTTTGATGGTGGAGGCAGCAGAATCTTCGAATCGCCATGTGGAAAGAGAGAGATCTTCAAGTCGTTTTCGAAGGAGATCTTCGAGCACCGAATGAGATCTTCGAGGGAGTCGTCCAGCACCGAATGAGACCTCTGAAAGATTCTTCAAAGGAGGTCTCTCTGGTGTTGAATGCCAATTGTCCTTCGAATGAGGGCTCTAAGCTCATTTTATAGTTTTTGTCAGGGCAGCTTGATAATTGCGTTGTTGTAACCACCATAACTATCAGACAGACAAATTACAATCATTGATCTGAACCATACAGATCGCCACTTTTGCCGATATGACGGTTCTGCCCACGGGAACTTTGGCGCGCTTGGAAGTGACGGGAGCTTTGGCAGGCTCGGAAGCGACGGGAGTTTTGGCGTGCTCGGAAGCGATGAGAGCTTTGGCGTGCTGGGAGGCAACCAGAGCTTTGGAATGTTGATGTGACGGGAGCTTCAGAGTGTTGGGAAGCGACGAGAGATTGGGCGTGCTCGGAAGTGACGGGAGCTTTGGCGTGCTCCGAAGCGACGGGAGCATTGACGTGCTCGGTGGATGGACTGGATGAGTTCTTCGAGCAGTCTTCGAAGGGACCTTCGAGGAGTGAAGGAGATCTTCGAGGCTCCGAAGGAATCTTCAAAGCATGAAGGAGATCTTCGAGCCATCTTCAAAAGTCGGAGGAGATCTTCGAACCATCTTCAAAAGTCGGAGGAGATCTTCGAACCATCTTCAAGGAATCTTCAAACTCTAAAGGAGATCTTCGAAGGGATATTCAAATGCTGAAGGAGAACTCAGAGAGATCTTCAAAGGATGACTCTGGGACTCTCTCAATCGTAGAAGACAAGTTTTTCTCAAATGAGAGCTTCGACACGCTCGTGCGTGCGGAGGGATGCTTCCATGCGTTGGTGTGCTCGGGATAGAGATCCCGGGGCGTTGTTGTGCGTGGGGGTTGTGCCCACGTAAGGGAGTGTGTCGGTGGCCGTTCCCTCGTGCGAGTTGATTTGCTGTCCATTTGGGTTACCAAACGGACATAGAATTGCGCGAGAATGGACACGTTGAAATTGTATCAGTGAACCGGTCGTGATTGTGACAAAAAATCTTTAGTTCGACCGAACTGTTTTTTGGGGAATCTCATCACTACTTTTATCTTGTTTTATTTGTGGTGTGATGATTATTCTTTTAATATCATGTTTGATTCGCATCATCGAGAGTGAATGAAGAGAGTGAGAGAGAGTTGAGACGTCCATGCATCTACTATTATGTTACTCACTTCATTGTTGTGGGTTGAAGATGGTGTGCGATAAGTTCTCCTCATTGATGCATACTTCCTAGGGCATGTTCTTGCAGGTGATGTTTGTTTGATGATCATTTAGGATCAACATATCAACCAACCTCAAACTTTCCTACAGGGAGCTCTACGACACCTCAAAAAATGGGCAACCACAATATGGATAGGTGAGACTGTCCCTAACTTTCTTTTCCTGTTGAAGATTTCCCCAGGAAATGAAACTAAACCCCTCATATTTGTAGAATAGTAAATCAATGTAGAGATTGATACATGCATATCAACAATACGTATAAATATAATAAGCTAATTAATTACTTTATACATATGCACACAAATATAAGAGCAAAGCAGTGGATGGGGTGCAGATACTGTGTAGGGAGAAATAATTTGGTGACAAAATGTACAACGCTCATCGTGCGGGGAGATCTTGTTCGTCTGATCTGCTATCGGACCGCCAGCGAAATTCAGGATTAAAAAAAACAAAAAACGATATCCGGCCGGATTTTAAAAGGAGCGAAGTCCGGGCATATAACCTCATGTTGGGCACTTTCCCTGATGAGAGATGGAAAGCTCTTATAATTCTTAATTAATGAGACTGCTAAACTAGATCAAAAGTTCTTATATGATAGCCTTAACAGAAATATTAGTACATAAATTTTGCACAGATCTCAGCACAACTCGAGTTTGGTGAGGGTAAACAAGTTACTTATATGAGAAATTGAAAATAATATTATTATTTATTTAAAAAAAACTTAATTTTACATGGGGGCCTCTCTTTATATAGAACAAATGAGGAAAGAAAATTTACAACTAACATTATGAGACTAATGTTTGCCCGGAAGTCAGCAACCTCTCCTTTTCGGTTAGAATCGTCGTTCACGGTGGTCTCAATTTTCGGAGAGGGCTAATACCGCCTGTCCCCTCTCCGATAGATTTCCCAAGTCATAAGCAGCCAGGCTCCAGTGAGACGGCGAGACCGCGCGGCCTGGTTCTTCTTGCATTTTTGCAATTTGCACCCCTTGTATCTTCTCTTCACTGCCCCGACTCTCCTGTATCCCGGGCAGCCCATAATTTTTGGACATGCCCGTTTGGGAAGGCCCCTGCGTTTATAAATAGAGGGATAAGGGTACCAGAAAAGGGACTTTTGCTTCGAGCCACCAGCTTGCAACTTGTGCAAGCAATCTCGAATTCTATCCCCTTTTCTACCTCTCACTCTTACCTATTTTGGTCCCCATCCTGTAACCTTTTTTGAGATCATTAGAAGCAGCTTTTCTCCCAGAGATCTCTCCTCTGACATCCCTCATCCCATGTAACCTGCACTCCGCAGTCTTCTCTCCTTTCTTTTTAGTGTGAGTTTTGGAGGTACACTTTTGTGCCAACAGAGCGAACACGCGACCTTCAAATCGAGGTGTCTAGGGGAAATTAGCAGACAGTCAAAATGTCAGACCGCGAGATTCAGCATGGTCAGTTCACCGGCAGTCTCCCTTCCTCAGGTAGTGCGAGCTCCCTTGAAGCCCTTGAGCTTCGTTTCAAGCTCCACCTCAAGCAGTCTCGCCGTGATACCTCCTGTCTGTTAGATTAAATGAATCAACTCCTTTCTTCGATCTCCCACAGACTTCTCCCTCAGACCAATCAGTGCGACACCCCTGATCCTTTGGCTGGCGGTCATGCACCTGACCGTGCGACCCCTCAGCCCGCAGCTCCCCTGCGGTCTCAGGGAGAAGAGTTCGCAGCTCGCCATGCCTTTTTCAGAGTATCAGCTCAGGGGCCTCTATCCCGAGCCCTGAATTTTCAAGAGGATTATGTTTATCCTCCAGCTCCTTTGGCTGCCCCTCAGGTTCCTTCCGATGCTTTTGAAGCGGAGGATCCTTCCCCCTTTACTGATAGAGTTCGTTGGGAGACAATTCCCAACAGCTTCAAAGAGCCGAGATTGCTCATGTTCACCGGAGAGAGTGATCCAAGCTCTCATCTTCAAGCTTTTGAGTATGCAGTTGCTCTGAGGTCTCTCTCAGATGCGATGAGGTGTAAGCTCTTAATTACCTCTCTAGATGGGCAAGCATGAGAGTGGTTTTATAAACTACCTCCCAGTCCATCTCTTGTTATGTCGTCATGAGGCAAGAGCTCCTTTTGAGGTTCGCGACCTCAAAGAAGAGGAAAAGTGACCTTACAACCCTCTTCAGGATTAAGCAGGGAGAAAGCGAGACTCTAGCTCGCTTAGTGGATCAGTTTCAAGAGAGATCATTGGAATAAGGGATGTTGATCCATCGCTCTACATGGTGGACTTGGTGAATGGCCTTTAGGAAGGTCCTCCTAAGTTTGAGGTCACCACTAAAGAGTCGAGCTCTTATTAAGAGCTAATAAGCATTGCAAAACTGTTCATAGAAGGGGAGATCAGCAACCCCAACTATGTTTCTAACTTGACGTGCAGAGCCGGTCAGAAGGGCTCTGCTGGCTTCTTTCCAGTCTAGCCATCAGCCAAGCCACCACGTCAAGAGTTCTAACCTTTTGCTCAGAGGGGAAGGAACTTCCGCCATCATCGTCCCTATCAGGGACATCAGCAATTTCAGCCCAAGGGGCCTCTGGTGCCAGTCCCAGCTACTCCATCTCCACAACTGATACTTGTCCATCAGATTCATTTCATTCAACCGCCTCTCCCCATTTCTTCTCAACCGTCCTTTAATGACTCTCAAGTGTCGTTCACCAAGCTCAACATCTCAACGAACGAGGTGGTTCAAGTTCTTCAGAAGCAGCCCTTCTACAGGAGACCTGCCCCTTTGCAATCTCAGCCCAAGACCAGAAATATCTCCCTCTACTATGAGCATCACAGGGAGAGAGGCCATCTGACCGAGAACTGCAGAGCTCTCTGCTTGCTGGTGGAGAATCTCCTAAAAGAAGGAAAGTTGCAAGAGTTGGTCCGGAAGGGAGATCCTTCCAAGGCTTCAACTTCCAAGGTAAAGAGGTAGCGTAAGTTCATTGGGAGTGTGAAGAGGTGGATGATGTTGGCCATCTCGGCAATGTTGGTTATCCAAGCGAGTGTGTGGATGCGAATGACGAAGGTGCTTTGGGCTACCTTTTTTTGCATCCACAGAGGAGCAGGGCTGGAATCCTCCAAGAAATCTAGTCTAACAAGAGTCTATATGTCAGAGGTCGCTGCTACTTCTTCTTCTGCTCCAATCAAAGGAGTGGTCACCTTTAAGAAAAAAGACCTTCCTCCAACCGCCAATCCTTTCAACGACGCAGTCGTCATCAAGGCGGTGGTCGAGAATTATATAGTGGAGAATATCTTAATCAACATCGGGAGTTTAGTAAACCTCCTCTTCAACCCAGCCTTTGAAGCTCTGAAGAATGGAAAGACTCTTCTTTCCACCGAAGGGCCCCTCGATGGCTTTTTCGGAGAGAAGGAGGTAGAAGGGAACGTCATCCTCTCAGTGACGCTTGGAGGTATTACCAAGCATGTCAAGTTTATAGTCGTTGAAGCTCCAAGCAGCTATAACTCAATATTTGGAAGGCCTATTCTGAACGAGTATGAAGCGGTGGTTTCTACCTATCACCTGACCGTGAAGTTTGCCTTGAATGACAAGCAGTATCAGATCAGGAGTTATCTGAAGAAAGCAAGGGAATGTTTTGTAAAGACGGTCAATATGACCGAATCATCTCCTCCAGAGATAGCTGAGATCTCCCCAGCACCTGAAGCCTTCAGTCATGCAGAAGAGGTCGTGTAAGAGGAAGTAGGAGATGGAGTTCCCTTGGAACCTGCCTAAGCAACTCAAGCCGTCCCCATCAGCAACGAAGATGAGAGAAAGAAGCTCTCAATCAATGCTAAGTTGCCTGAAGCTGAAAAGAGCCAGCTCATCTCATGTCTCTTGAAGAATCTGGATTTCTTCGCTTGGTCGGTTGATGACATGTCAGGAGTTGATTCAGATGTTGCTTTCAACCATTCAACATCGACCCAAACTTCACTCCCATCAGGCAAAAGAAGAGAGCGATGGCGGTGACCCTATCTCAGCCAATTCGAGAAGTGGTGGAAAATATCCTTAAGACCAAATTCATTCAAGAGATTCAATACCCCGATTGGCTGTCGAATGTTGTAATGGTCAAAAGGCCAGTGGAAAGTGGCGTATGTGTGTGGATTTCACTAAACTAATAAATCTTCTCGCAAAGATTGTTACCCTTTGTCTCAGATAGATTCTTTAGTTGATTCCTCGGTTGGGTATTCATGTATGAGTTTTTTAGATGCATTCTCCGACTATCATCAATAAGAATGCATAAGCCCGACATCCCTCACACCTCGTTCATCCCAAATGATGGGTGTTTTTGCTATCTCGTGATGACGGGTGCTTTTGCTATGGACACTATTTTTAAAAATAAAAACGGGCGAAATTTTGAGGTTCATGTCGATGACCTTCTAATAAAAAGCAAATCCTTCTCTTCTCGCCTTAATGATCTCATTGAAACATTTGCAACTCTCCGGGCCTTCAATATGATGTTGAACCTGTTGAAATGCGTCTTCTGAGCAAGCAAAAGAAAGTTTCTTGGTCATCTCCTCACTCCGGATGGGTTGGAACCGAATCCTGATAATGTGAAGGCCATCCAAGAAATGTCACCTCCCAAGTCCTACAAGGAAGTTCAGCTGTTAGGAGGAAGGATGATAGGCTTGAGTCATTTTATCTCTCGCTCGGGAGATAAAAGTGCTCCCTTCTTTAAGACTCTCCATGGGGGAGCTAAGTTTGAATGAACAAAAGAGTGTGACAATGCTCTCAATCAGCTCAAGAAGCAATTGATGTCAACTTCTTTGCTCCAAAGCCTGAGAGAGGGAGAAGATCTTTTTCTATATCTCGAAGTTGGCTCGGATGCCATCAGTTCTGTGCTAGTTAGGGAAGAAAAGAAGTGGCAATTCCAGTTTACTATGTAAGCAAGAATTTGAAGGATGCAAAAACGTGGTATCCGATCCTTGAGAAGTTGGCCTTAATGCTCGAAACTTCAACATGAAGACTAAGACCGTACTTCCAAGCTCATTCAATTTAAGTTGTCAACGATATTCCATTGAAAAGTGTGTTGGAAAAGCTATAACATTCTGGTAGATTGGCGAAGTTGGCAATAGAGCTTAGTGAATTCAACATCTCCTACATTCCCAGAGTAGCAATCAAAGCCCAGGTGTTAGCAGATTTCATGATTGATGCAAAGGAAGCTAACTTATAGAAATAGGTTGGAACACCTCTAGCTTGGACGATCTTCGTCGATGAAGATTCGGGGAGGAACTCATCTGGAGTTGGAGTTATTTTGATCAACCCAAATGGGGTTAGATTGGACCAAGCATTGAAGTTCTATTTTCCAACAACGAACAACCAAGCCGAGTATGTGACCTTGCTCGCCGGTCTCAGATTTGCAAGAGAGCTAGGAATTGAAGATGTCCAGGTCAAAATGGATTCTCTGGTAATGGTGTCTCAAGTGAATGGAACCTTTTAGACCAGAGATCGTGTTTTAAAGCAATACCAAGCTCTAGTGAAGATTGAGATAGGCAAGTTCAAAAGCTTCACTATTCAGCACATTCCAAGGGATGAGAACGTGGAAGCAGATGAATTGACAAAGTTTGGTCTCCTTTCAGGAAGAACCACCTCAGAACTATTTCATCCAGCTATTGAAGAGAGAGAGAGAGAGAGATGTTATGCAGATAGATCACCGTCCAACTCGGATGGATCGCTTTGCCTTCTACCTCTCAACTAGGGAGGTCCACCCGATGGTAAAAGATAAGAAAAGGTTTAAACTGAATGTAGCATACTATTATCTTGTTGCATGAGTACTCTACAGGAAAACCTTTCTCTCGCCATTGGCAAGATGTATCTCAGAGGAAGAGATCCTAGTTATTCTTTGAGATGTTCATTCAGGAGAATGTGGCAGCCATTCGAGAGATAGAACTTTAGAAAAAAGGATTTTGAGGCAAAGTTACTTCTGGCCCCAAATGAGAAAAGATGCAGAGAAGTTTGCAAAGATGTGTGTTCAATTTTAGAAATTTGCTCCTTTTCAGCATCAACCAGCTCAACAGCTCAAGTCGATAGCAACTCCATGGCCATTTGCAGTTTGGGGAATGGATTTGAATGGACCTTTCCCTTTCGCTAGTGGACAACGTAAGTTTATTCTTGTAATAATCGATTACTTCAGCAAGTGAATTGAGGCAAAGGTGTTGGCTTAAACCACTACTCAAATTGAAAGAAATTTTATCTGAGGAGAGATAGTATGCGAGCATGGAGTTCCTATGGCAATTATCAAAGGTAATGGTCCTCAATTCAACAGCTCAAATCTCATAAATTTCTGTGATCAAGTCGGCACCGAGCTGCGGTTCGCTTCTATGCATCATCCGAGAAGTAACGGGCAAGTACAAGCCGCCAACAAATTGATAATAAATCTCTCAAAGAAGAAAGTGGAGAACCTCAAAGGCAATTGGGCAGAATCGTTATCTTCAGTATTGTGGGCTTTGAGAACAACTCCAACCTCAGCTACTAGAGATACTCCTTTCAAATTATCTCATGGCTCAGAAGCTCTCATCCCAGTTGAGTTTGAAGTAAGGAGTCCAAGGGTGATCATATTATCTCAACAAAATTATGATAGCTGGATGGAAGGGAATGATGAGGAATTGAGATGCAGCCTCGACCTCATTGAAGAGCTGAGAGATAAGACAACAATTAGTCAAGAGGAAGTGAAGAGAAGAATGGCCAAGTATTTTTATAAGAATGTCATAATCAAAGAATTTGCTGTTGGTGATCTAGTCCTCAAGAAGTTGGATGCAGCAGCAAGGTCTGGCTTAGTGGAAGCTCAATCCGAATTGGGCAGGACCATTCATCTTCGAAGAAGTGCTCAAGAATGGTGCTTATCGTCTCCAGACTTATGAAGTAGGAGAACTGTCACATACTTGGAGCGGAGATGATCTAAAGCGTTTATTTTCTTGAAAGCTTATATTTTTCACTTCTTTCTTTCCTTCTTCTTGCAAGCATTCTGATGATGTGGTTGTAACCTCTAGTACTTCATATATTGAAAGGAAAGCATCGAGATAGATTGTTATCTAAGGCTAAAATCCTACCAAGTGAGACATCGACGGGTCTTACTTGATGCCCCCTCGACTTGAAGCTTGAGATGTAAATCTACCATAACTATAGGTAGCAAGGAGATTTCACATATGTGCAGTAGTAGCTCGCCAAGCTTGTGTGGAGGAACTTTATGATACTAGGTCCTTGCTGACATCTGACACACCTTTGCATCAAGGGAGGTCTAGGTGAATGTCCAGCTCTGTCATGCATTGCATGACATCATAACAGTCTTGGTGATCCCTAGAGGAAAGTAATGTTGGTGTAACTCCTCAGTATGACCGCACCTGCCCTACTGATCATCTTGCTTTGTGACCCTCGAATACCCGTTGGATAAATGATAACTAAGGGGCGGTCAGGAGCATCTGTGACCATCGCCTGAGCCCTCGAGTGGCTAGGGTGTTACAATCTTAATGATCTCTTGAGGAAAGCAATGTCAGTGTAGGTTTTACAGTATGACCGCAAATGCCCTTTTGATCATTTTGAGGTGCACACCTCTCTTCTCACCCCCTCTCTCCTTAGGGTATTACAATCTTAATGATCTCTTGAGGAAAGCAATGCCATTGTAGCTTCTACATCAAGACTACACCTGCCCTTTTGATCATTCTGATTTATATGCCTCTGACCATCAAGGTCTCTTCTTCTTCTTAGGGTGTTACAACCTTAATGATCTCTTGAGGAAAACAATGTCGGTGTAGCTTCTACAGCATGACCGCACCTGCTCTTTTGATCATTTTGAGTTTTGCATATCTCTCTCTTCTTCTTCTTAGGGTGTTACAATCTTAATGATCTCTTGAGGAAAGCAATGCCGGTGTAGCTTCTATAGCATGACCGCACCTTCCCTTTTGATCCTTTCAGATTGTACACCTCTTCTTATCTATCTCAGCCTTCAATATTCTATTTTCTCTGTGAATGGGCAGTCTGGAGTTTTTGAGACCGCCAGTTTTTGGGATTTCTGGTTACGTTATTAAGGGGCAGTCTGTAGCATCTGAGACCGCCACTATACTTCTTGATTATCTATTATAAGGCGGTATGAAACATTTAAGACCGCCATCTATGGTTTTTGGTTCTGTTTTATTAAGGGGCAGTCTTGAGCATTTGAGGCCGCCGCCTGGATCTTTCTTTATGCATTCTTTAGTTAAGAGTTGGTTTGAGGTATCTGGGATCATCAGCTGAAGTCTTTTCTAATGCCTATTCTTATAATGGGCAGTCTGGATAAATTGAGACCACGAACTGGATGCTTCTTACAATTATCTTTCTGTCAAGCAATCGAAAGTATATGAGATCATTCTTGAGATATCTCTTTTATCTTCTGTTAAGGAGCGGTCTCGAAAGACTGAGACCGCTAGTTATCAATCTCTAATGATAGTTCAAAGTTTTTCAAGGTCTGGTTTATCAACCGCAGAAGGAGTGGTCTTGGTTACTTGAGACCGCCACTCATCTTTTACTCACGAATTATTCTAAGTGAATTGCAATTTTCAGGATCATCATTTTTGAGTTATTATGATTTGATATCTCTGCAGAAGTTTTCAATTGCTGGAGATTGCTATTTACGAGCGATCTCTTATTACAGCGATCTCATAATAATTAAAGTTAATAATTCTCGTCTTATTATTGGGTGATCTAACAAACATGAGACCGTCATTATTGGTTATCAGATACTTTAAATATAAGTTATTATATGATATCTATTCTTATGCAGCTGTCATTTCAAGCTCAGCAATATTTTAAGCATTGAGATCTAATGCCAACCTTACCTCTAGATAATGAGATCGCGCATAATAAAGATGATCATTTTCCAACTATAAGTCCAGAGACCGATTGCTATTTATTGTGATTGATTCTTCTTCATTAGAGACTATTATGAGATCGCAAGCAATAAGATCGACACAAACCAATTTAATAATAGAAAGAGTATTCATTCACAAAAGAGACAAAGGTATGCAATAATTATCTTTCATTTCATTCTTTTTCTAAGTACAAGAGTTCGCGCGGTCTCGCAACCGGCAATTACAATTCAAAGAGAATAAAAGGAAGTCTACTGTACAAAACTCTCGGCCTCTTAGTCGCTCTTCAGCTTCTTCGGAGACCGATCTTCTGAAGATGAAGAGTCGGTCTCTCCTCAAGACTCATCCGAGCTTTTTTGTGGAATCCTGGGCCCAGATCTTGAGACCGCATAAGAGCTCGTGTCATTGTCAGTAACCTATTGGCTCCCACTCTATCCATATACATCCTCATCGATCTTGGCATCCACTTCCTCTTCAGTGGTCTCAGTTACCGTGATCGATTCCTCCTCTATAATTTTTGCTATCTCAGAAAAGAGATCGACAGATTGAACTTCTTAGAATTCAGAGGTGAGACCGCCGCGCTGACGAAGCTCAATAATCATCGTGTCCGACGCATTTTTCATGTGCTTCATCATGGCCTTCCGGAAGTCAGGATTGTGGACGTCATAAGCCTCTTTCTTTAATTGCTGTAAAAAAGTGAATCAGATCGCGCGGTCACAGAAAAGAAAACGAAATACCGCAGGTAATGTATTCTTACATGTAATTCTTCCTGCGGGAGATCGATGTCTTTCATAGCTATTGGGAAAAACTCCTTTCGATTTAACTTAACAAATTATCTATAAGTGATTATACTCCCTAAGAGTATTACCCTCATTGTATAGAAAGGGTAAAATGGTCATTAGATGTCTTAGTATGTCACACTCATCTTAGAGTGTCAAGACCAGGTTAGGATAAGCATAGAGTCACCTAAGTTAAGACTTGCATCGAATTAAAGTCGACGCAACTATGACTAGAAGTCCAAGCAATTTAATCAGTCTGTTGAAGTATACGTCAAGTCGACGCAACGTCGAAATGGACTCGACGTAGTAAGAAGAGTTTGTCGAAGTCATTAGTGAAATCGACGCAACTTCTATTTCAACTTGACGCAGAAGATGAAGTCCAAGTTCAAACTTTCAACTCGACGGATACGTCGAGAAGTATTCGACGTAACGTTGACATCTGAGTTCATTCAGAGCTGAGAACTATCTCGAAGCAACTTCAATAAGAACTCAGATGTGCGTCGATAAGAAGGAAGTCAATTTGTCGCAACGTCGGCTTCTGAGTTCAGTCAGAGCTAAGAAGGATTTTGAAGCTACTCCTATAAGAACTCAGAGGTGCATCGATAAGAAAGAAGTTCAATTCAACGCTGCGTCGAATACAGTCTGAAAAAGGAAGCTTTCTCTGCTATCCTTTTAACACCTTTTTAGAAGGACAACAAAGCGACTCGTTTATTGCCAAGAATGAAATGAAGTATTCTAGGATACAGCAAAAATATTCTTGGAATGTATTCAAATTTGATGGACGGGTCGGGATCAAAAGAAGAAAGGCAAATCAAATGTCCAATAAGAGTTTCTTTTCAAGACATCCTAAAAGGAGAAAGAAATTCAAATACCAATCATACATAATAAGTATGTTGAACAGGAGAGGAAAATTGGCACATTGATTGTTATTCATCTGTCGATAAAGGGTTCTTCTCCTGCTTGCTTTTTCAACCCTAAGACAGAAAACTAAGTGCTCTCTTTACACAGAAAAGAATACAACTGCTCCCACTTATTCATCACATTGTAGCTAGTTAACAAGAAGTGGATCAAGCAAATAACCCTTGCAATCATCTCAATCATAAGCAAGGGTTCATCATATACAGATCTTGCTGTTCTTGAGAAATTTCTTCTAAAGAATTCTGAGAATAGAATTCTATTCTCACTCTTCTTTCTTTCTTCTCTCTTATTCTTCAAACTGTAAAAGAGTTTTATTAATCCCTCTTTCAAAGGATTCAGTGGTTCTAAGAGTCTCCTTATCAAAAGACACAGTGGTTCTAAGAGTCTCCTTATCAAAAGACTTAGTGGTTCTTAGAGTCTCCGTATCAAAAGACTCAAGCATAGGTTATGCAATCCTACTAGGTAGGTAGAATAGAGGAGTACCCACATTTTGGGGAACCTCTATAAAAATTCATGTGTCCTCTGTGTGTTGATTTTATGTGCTGTCCCTATTTCAGTTCTCTGTATTTATTTTTCCAAAAATCTGTTTTTACTTTATTCTGTTTTTGGATTGTTAATTGCATAATACTTTGTGTTTTTATTGTGTGTGCATAATTATGGTAGAAAAATATTTAAAGCTCTATTCACCCCCCTCTAGAGAATACTCAAAGGCACGCTGTGCACTTTCAATTGGTATTAGATGGAGGTTGATCATTAAAAGGTTAACACCTTGATCAAAAGATCTCCTCACACTCATTTCTTCATTTTAAATTAGTTAAAAGAATTTTCTGAAGAAAATGAGTTTTAAGGAGTATGCATCAACAAGACCACTAGTGTGTAACCTAAATAAGCTTACACTATGGAAGGCCATAATAAAGCTTTACATGAACTCTGTTGATGAAGACATCTTTGATGTTATAATTTCAAGTCCCCCAGCTCCAATCAGACAAGATGCTAGTGGATCTTCAACACTGGAAGCTATCCCAAGGAATGAGTGGACAGAGGCTGAGAAGAAGCAGAAGGCATGTGATGCCAAGACTATGAACATTCTGGTTTCAACAATGTCAGATGACATTTTCTAGAAAGTAGTTGACTGCCAATCAACAAAAGACATCTGGGAATCCCTTTCCAGAATGGTAGAATGGAGTTCTGATGAAAGAAAGGACAGGAGGTCTCTTCTCATATCCCAATATGGGAACTTTCAAAAGAAAGCTGAGGAAAGTGTTGCTGAAATGTATGGCAGATAATTCAGCATCATTATCAATGAGCTAAAGAGACTAGACAAGGCAATATCCTTGGCAGAGATCAATGATAAGATCCTTATGTGCCTCCCAGGCTCGTGGGACTTAAGGATCTGGGTCATCAGAGAGTCCAGATGCCTTAGAGAACACTCTACTGATGCTTTGGTAGAAAAACTTAAATCACATGAGATGCTACTAAAAAGCAGAGCTAAAACAGAGGCAAATGAGACACCCTCAACTCCTATCCAAATGAGCCTTGCCTTCAAAGTTGCTGAAGGAGAGCCCTCCACTCCTGAAGGTGAAATGTTCAGTCTCCTAGCAAGGAGATTCAGAAAGTGGGTCAAGACAGAAGACTCGAGGAGAAGAGAGAGGAGCTCAAGGCCCAGATTTGATAAGACTCCAAAGAAGGAGGTGATTTTCTTCTCCTACTGATGCGTCACGGCAAGTGCACCGGTCGAGTGCAAGTAATAGTTGGTAGGAAACTCCCCAGATATCGATCTCTCAGGGAATGCAAGTTGTGGTGACAAGAAAATAGAGTGAGGTGATTGTTACGACGAGTAAAAGAAAGTAAAAATAAGGGCATTGTGATTGGTGTCCTAAGCTATTGCAGAAATAAGAGAAATGTCGGTCAAAAGCACAGCTTCGCAAAGTGGGGGTGAGTGCAGTGGCCGCGATGCCGCGCTTCGGTATGTGGGTTAAGTGGCCACAGTGCGGGGTTTTGTGAGGGTCATATTCACCTCTTCGCCAACATCACCACTAGCAATTGCTAGATGGCTAGCTAGAACGTGTGTATGGAAGTGGAGTGGGGGCGGAGCGCATCAAAGCAAAGAATCAAGTGAAGAATAAAACAAGAATAAGCTTCCATTCATAGACAAATAGAGATTAATCCAGTTCATTACAACAGTTAAGAATACATTTCCAAAAAGAGAGAGGGTAGAGGAAACCATGAGATGAGAAGCCTCGTCGTAGATCTTGGCCGGAAAGGGGGGTCATCACGCCTCCTCCAAGCTCAGTCCTTGGTTGCTTCCGGGGTTCAGAGGTTGTCACTACCTCCAAACATCATCCGTCTTCTTCTCAGAGCTGGGTCTCTTCCACTTAGCCCAATGGAGATGCCACACCTTGAAATACTTGCTGTAGATGGCGGGGAATGCTTCCGGGACCCTTGATGGAGCATAGGATCGATGGATGAAGCTTTCCCAAGGAAGGAGATGGATGGATGGAGCTTGGAGAGGGAAAACGGCGGAAGCTTGCGGAAGAACTCGCGCCCAAAACTGTGCTGAATACCCTAGAATCGCTGAGCTGGTCTTTAAATACGGAGCAGAGTAAACATTGCGCACGATCAGTGGCGCACAACCAGTGGTCATGCGCGAAGGAATGCTTGTGATCGTGCGCGGTCAACCTGCAGCAGAGGGGAAGATAGGAAAATAACGCACGGTCAGTGGCGCACGACCAGTGGTCATGCGCGAAGAAGTCCTATGATCGTGCGAACCTCTCTGTCTGGTAAGGGGAATTAACGCACGACCAATGGTCGTGCGCCTGATCGTGCGCGAAGGAAAACGCACGATCTGTGGCTTTTTAGGACAAAACTCGCCCCAATCCATTCCGAGCGTTCGCATGATCCATGTACCTGCATGAAAAACATACTAGACCACTGATCCGTGCACAGCACAGGATCCACAGAATAGGTATAAAGTAATATATAACGAAATCATGCCACGAAGAGGGTAGGGAATGCACTATAGTTGAGAATATGAAATGCTATCAATATAAGCATAGGTGAGCAGTAAATGAAGTGCAAAGAAAGATAAACAACCCAGATGAGCCCGGAAATCACTATATAAACCAGACTCATCACACCCCCAGACTTACCTATTTGCGCGTCCCGAGCAAACAACTCTCGGCGGACGGGAAAAACAAGAGTTAGAAAGATGATTGTGGTTAGGAGTAATATGTGAAATCAAATAGTCATGTGCTTAAACTCTCGTAGAAGAAATTTCTACTATGCAAAGTAATTTACAAATAACTAAAATAGTAAATAAAAGATTAGTTTACTCAAAAGCTGAACCAAGTGTGATCTGCCAGTTACGTGTAGGGAGAATGTGGGGACGCGCTCAGACGCGTATTTTGAAAAATACAGGATACAGAACTAACTCCACTGAAATCCATCGTTGTCGGGAGCCATAAGCTCGCACTTTCGCACTCTCACCACAGCATTAGGTAAAACAACACACAAGTCAATAGGGCTTTCGGGTAAATATGTGGCTTAGGTTGCGGTAGGATATACAATGATAAACTCGGAGGCTAACACACCTAACACATTTGAGCAATACAATTTGTAAACCCTGACAACAAATAAAGCTGATGTGTTCATCGCCAACACCCAATATAAAGTAATTCCTATCAAACAATTCTGATTTTTTGAATTAGAATATAAAGCTCAGATTTTTTTCTTCTTTTGAAGCGCTAATCTTTTCAATTTTCAGCTCACTAATACTTTTTTTTTATTTTTTTTCTTCAACTTAAGCAATCCAAATGTGTATCCATAAATAACAGCACATCACAATAATCAGTTATACTAGAAAGCTCGAAACATGTGCACGTACAAGTTTGGTAATCTTGGCTTAAGCGAGAGCGGTGGAGCTAAATAGAAAAGATGGGATAGGCTTAAAATTGGTTAGCAAGGGTGAATTTCTAGTTTTGGCTCAAAGCTCAAACGGTCCAGAATGGCCTACATCATGCTAATGCGTTAGGACTACCCGGTGCCTATGTTTCGAGTCGCTGGGGGTGAGTTCTTAGCCACCGAGAAAGATAACTCTTTCCCCCGACTAGAGAAATACGAATCTAGCGTTCGATACCAACTCACCTACACTACCGGTAGATCGGCACAGGTTCATGCTTTGAGTAAAATAAAATTCTAATTACTAGATTAGATAAGAATAAAGATACAACGCATGAAAATAGAAATAACTTCTACACAAAATTCTATGCAAAACATGAGTATTCGATTGGAACACTACTGGAGTCAACATCGTACTCCAAACCACAATTCCTAGCTAACACAATTGACCTCCCGGCTCCATTCCAAAAGGAAATTTGGCACGGTAGCACTCGCAAGTAAGTGCGTGCATAGTGGGTGCAGTGTGTGCGTGCCACATACAAAATTGATAAACTGAAATAAACAGAAAGCTAAAATAATAACACTACCGGAATATGTGCGTGCGTGCACGTTCATGATTCTCACTCTCCCCCAGACTTAAATGAAAGCATAATCTAAAATATGATTCTTTAAACATTAAACTAAGGAGAAAAGGGAGAGTGTACCCCATGCTCAGAAGTGAGCATACCGGAAGAATTGGCGTTAAGAATCTCTTCCGCAACAATCAACCGAGCTCCTGAAAGGTTAGCAAAAACAAAACACAAGAACATCTGGAATAATAAACTAAGCATGTGGAACTAGGAAGTTCCACTGGGTTGTCTCCCAAGAGCTCTTTTGTTTTATGTCCTTAAGGTGGACCAAATACCTGTATAAAGCAGTTTATAAAGTCTAGGAATAAGCAAAAGTCAATAAATCCTAATTATTATTACAAGCTCAAAACAAATCAGCTATAAGCTGATTTGAAGTAGTAACAACTGATGAAAGAAAGAGGTCCGGGGACCTGGTAGTAGGGGTGGAAATTAAGTAGGATGCTCAGCCTCCAACCCCGAATCTCCTCCTTTTTCGCTCTCTTCTTCTCCTCAAGTATTATGTCTTCAAAGAAAAACCGCTTGCTCCCTTGTAACCAATCCTCAAGGGGAAGCACCAATGATGATGAGGAAACAAGATGTTCCTTCACGGTACCTTCCTCATCCCACAAGGCTTTCGGCTCCTCCATGCATAAGGTCTGATCAACTGGAGGAGGGGCATCCTGCATCCTTGTACATAAAGAAAGGGGGTCAGGAAATAAATTGGAAGAAAAACTAAAAGAAATCTCATCTGAGGGGATAATCCCGGCTTCATCCCCCATAGGGTGCGAGAATGACAAACTGATGATATCATCGAAGATTTCACTAGACTCAACAATGCACGCAATGGCCTCCTCTATAACTTGGACTTCCTCGCACTGGACCGAAATGGTTGCTTCAACACAATTGAGACTGTCCTCCTCCATGAGAGTGGGCACGACACTGCGCAGGTCTGCAACATCCTGCAAATTGACCCCAATTATAACATCAGAAATAGATGTAGTTTCGTGTGTAGTGGGAGAAGACGTGCTTCTTAAGAGTTCAGGCTCACTCTCCACACAAGGGCACAAATCCACGCAAAATGGTACATGAACCAAAGAGGTATGGGGGGTCGCATCAGAAACAGAGTCAAGAGGGACACTTATGCATGTGTCGATTCCAGAGCCTTCAAGAGGTGAAGGTGGAAGTGACACATAATTAGAGGAAGGAGCTGTGCTCGCAGAATTCGAAGATGGGACGATCCGGATATCCAGCTCATCGTCATCCGCCAATTGGCGAAGATAATCAGCACAGTCCTTCAATGGATGCTCTCTACTTTTGCAAAATAAACACTGCTTTACCGGCTTCGCCGACACCAAAGCTGCGGCAGCCGCGTAAAAGTGCGACAATGGAGGCGCAGTGAAGTAGCCAAAAGATTTATGGGCTCCGTACGGTTTCTGAACAACACCATACTCTTTGGGACACCTATCACTAGCGTGGGATGTGTCCCCACACCAACGACAATGGATATTCAAATGCGCCCACATGATACAGAAGAAGAAAATACCATGATAAAGAATAAATTAAAAAAGAATAAAGGACTCAATCAAAAATAATCAATTCACAACCAAAATCTCATCACGTCTGCACTCCCCGACAGTGGCGCCAAAAATTTGATGCGTCGCGACAAGTGCACCAGTCGCGTGCAAGTAATAGTTGGGAGGCAACTCCCCAGATATTGATCTCTCAGGGAATGCAAGTTGTGGTGACAAGAAAATAGAGTGAGGTGATTGTTACGATGAGTAAAAGAAAGTAAAAACAAGGGTGTTGTGATTGGTGTCCTAAGCTATTGCAGAAATAAGAGAAATGCGGGTCGAAAGCACCGCTTCGCAAAGTGGGGGTGAGTGCAGCGGCCGCGATGTCGCACTTCGTTATGTGGGTGAAATGGCCACAGTGCGGGGTTTTGTGAGGGTCGTATTCACCTCTTCGCCAACATCACCACTAGCAATTGCTAGATGGCTATCTAGAACGTGTGTATGGAAGTGGAGTGGTGGCGGAGCGCATCACCGCAAAGCATCAAGTGAAGAATAAAACAAGAATAAGCTTCCATTCATAGACAAATAGAGATTAATCCAGTTCATTACAACAGTTAAGAATACATTTCCAAAAAGTGAGAGGGTTGAGAAAACCACGAGATGAGAAGCCTCGCCGCAGATCTTGGCCGAAATGGGGGGTCATCACGCCTCCTCCAAGCTCATTCCTTGGTTGTTTCCGGGGTTCAGAGGCTGTCACTACCTCCAAACGTCATCCGTCTTCTTCTCAGAACTGGGTCTCTTCCACTTATCCCAATGGAGATGCCACACCTTGAAATACTTGATGTAGATGGAGGGGAATGCTTCCGGGACCCTTGATGGAGCTTAGTATCGATGGATGAAGCTTTCCCAAGGAAGGAGATGGATGGATGGAGCTTGGAGAGGGAAAATGGCGGAAGCTTGTGGAAGAACTCACGCCCAAAACTATGCTGAATGTCCTAGAATCGCGAAGCCGGTCTTTAACTACGGAGCAGAGTAAACACTGCGCACGATCAGTGGCGCACGACTAGTGGTCGTGCGCGAAGGAATGCTTGTGATCGTGTGTGGTCAACCTGCAGCAGTGGGGAAGGTAGGAAAATAATGCACGGTCAGTGGCGCACGACTAGTGGTCGTGTGCGTAGAAGTCCTATGATCATGCGAACCTCTCTGTCTGGTAAGGGGAATTAATGCACGACCAGTGGTCGTGCGCCTGATCGTGCGCGAAGGAAAATGCACGATCAGTGGCATTTTAGGCCAAAATTCGCCCCAATCCATTCCGAGTGTTCACATGATCCATGTACCTACATGAAAAACATACTAGACCACTGATCCGTGCACACCACAGGATCCATAGAACATGCATAAAGTAATATATAACAAAATCACGCCACGAAGAGGGTAGGGAATGCACTATAGTTGAGAATATGAAATGATATCAATATAAGCATAGATGAGCAGTAAATGAAGTGCAAAGGAAAGATAAACAACCCAGATGAGCCCGGAAATCACTTTATAAACCGGACTCATCACCTGCAACAAGACAGGGCGCATAGCCCCTGATTGCCCACAGGAACAAAGAGACAGGAGCATCAACAAAGTTGAGCAGAAGAAGAAGTCTTTCAGGAGGAAAGACAAGAAGAAATGCAAATGTTTCATTGCTGAAACCTGGAGTGACACTGAAGCAGAGTCAAGCTCCTCTTCATTAGAGAGTGATGAAGAAAAAGATGCTGAAGCAGCCTGCATGATGGCATTAGGGATATCCGCGTATGATGAAGAAGAACAGGTATCTCTATTTGATAATTTTCATTTCAAGCCTGATGATTTTAAAAATTGCTTTAAAGAATTTTGCAAAGATTTCCTCAAAATACAAAAAGAATTAGAAACAAATAGGGAAGAATTAGAAAATCTTAAGAAAGATGAATTATAGTCAATAAATTATGATTTGAGAAATAAAATTCAGGTTAAAGAAACAGAATTGATAGAGATAAGAAAGGATAATCTAAAATTAAAAGAAGAGCTAACAAAGGCAAAAGCCTTCGAGGACTCTCTCAATGGGAAGAGTCAAAAGCTCAAAGATATTTCACAAAATCTCTCCATGATATTTAAACACCTAGGACTAGGAATAGACCCTTGCACTAGCATTGAAGTCACTAGTAGACCAGCCTGGAAAAATCCAGTTAGATTTATTAGACCTAGTGAATCTCAAATAAGTGGGAGGATTGCAATAATTAAGGATCAGGTAATAATCCAGATAAATTAACTGCATTTAATAGAGGAAAACTATTGGAACAACCCTACTTCTAATTTGGGCTAGGATCACTATATGTTGACTAAGGACAAAGTTGACCCCAATGTATAGTTTATGGGTCAAGAGTTTTGGCTGTTAGAACTAGAGATTTCATTCAGATTCTGCGTTCGACAAACTCCACACTGCGTTCGACGAACGACTATCTGCGTTCGACGAACGGCAAGCTCTCTGCGTTCGACGAACGACTTGAGTTCTGCGCTCAACGAACGACATGTTCTCTGCGTTCGACGAACGGCGCTCTGCGCTCGACGAATTTATCCAGGCTCAGCGGTCAACGAGTACTTCCGTTCGACGAACTCCAGTCTGCGTTCGACGAACAACTTCAGATCGACGAAAGTTCTCACAGATCAACAAAATTAATTATTCCAGCAAGATTCAATTGAGGTCGACGAAGTAAATTTTGTGTTCGACGAAAATCTTGAGGTCGACGAATCTGCGTTCGACGAATTTTGTTCAGATCGAAGAATTATTATTTAAGTTCAGAAATTTCAGAAAGATTATATCATTTCATTGTCTGAACTCAGATCGACTAACTGCAAAGGCTCTTTCAGTCAGATCAGGTAAGGAAAATATATTTCTTTTATTTATTCAAGTTATAATCGTTGACCTTCCAGCAGAAAAGGACATTCCGTATAAAAGGAAAAGGCTAAACGGCGCAGCAACTGTACTGATATCTCTTCAACGCATGTTATTCCTTAATATAAGGGATTTGCATTTAATAGCTGTCAGATATTTGAAAAGGCAGAAGATATACAGCAGAATATACACAAGCTTACACGACAGATCTTCACAGAACACATTGCTGTATAGAAAACGACAGAGAAAAAGAAAGAAAGATACTCAGGAAGAAAGAAGAACAAAAAAGAGAATACAGATCTTCTACATCCTCCTCGAGCAGCTCTCTCATACTGAGAACATATTCAACATCCTCTCTCAGTCATTTGCTACAAGAATCAGAAAAGAAAGATGAAGAAGAACAAGCACAGATAGTGTAACATCCTCAGAACTTCTAGACCCCTTAACTTCAATTAAGGTGAGACAAGTGGTGAGTGTTGTGGGTTTGGGCTAGGTAGTGACTTTAGGACACATTGAGTTGAATAAACCCACATGTGGTCTACTATAGGAGGCAGGTCAGCTCAGGTCAAACTAGCTCACAATGAACTCACACTTGCAAAGTGACTCTTCTAATAGATGATAAACACTCCAAGGAATGCTATGGACCCAAAAGCCCCATCATGGGATCATCAATTTGACAAAATTAACCAAAGTCAACATTTCCCCCAATTTTGGTCAAAATCACACCTATTGGTCAAATTAGCTCACCTAGGTCTTCACCATGACTCCACCAACCTTGGATAGTGTCAATGGACTCGAGACCATCACATTGGACCAGCCAACTCATCAATTGACCAAGTCAAACCCTAAAGTCAACTCTAGGTCAAAATTGGGATAAAAATGGTATATAAATGAATTAGGCCAAGCCATATGGGCTAAAGCCCTCAAATTCAGCCCACTCTGAAGCCCACATGCATAATGACCAGACTTGCCCACTGAATCCAACATGCAATGACATGCAAAGGGGTAGCATGGTCTTTTTCCCCTTCCACCATTAAGAAGAAGAGGAATTTGGGGAATGGAGGCCATGAGGCACTCCATTCCTCTGCTCAAAGCCTTGCGTGAGCCCCCACATGAATGCCCAGTCGAATTCCTACTGAAACAGTGCCACTTGGCGGCTGGGAGGAGCATCGAAGGCATGACCGAAAATCCACCAACTCAAAACCTTATGTCCAGCCATCCCCACCCCATTTCGACCCTTCCATCACCTTCAGAAGGCTGAGAGTAGTCGAGCTGGTGCTTTGGAGTGGAGAAAACGGTGCCGGATCGAGGAATTGGGCAGGACCGCCGGAGCTCGCCGCCACCATGCCGCACAGTCACAACACCCGCCGCCAAGCTCGTTTTCAGGTTCAATTTCTCCCCTCTCCCTCTGTGCTAGTCATCTAGGGCCTTAGCAAGGGCAGTCGGGCTCAATTGAGCCGACAGCCATGGAAAATTTCCTTCCCGAGCTCCATATAGGCTTCCTCCAGGGATCGCCGGAAACCGCCGCCTCCGGCCACCATTTCACCGCCAATCGACGGCCAACCCCTCAATGGAGGTGGTGGCGGCGGCAGATGGCCGGGGAGGGTGGTGGTTTGCCGGGATCAGGGCTCTTTTCCTCTGGGCCGTCGGCTAGAGGAAGGAGACGAAATCACAGCCGTTGATTTCGTCTCCTTGATCTCTATTGGCAGACCAGTTCATTCTGCCTTGAGAATACAGAGGTTTGCACGCAAGATTTGAAGGCCTTAGAGGCCATATTTTCAAAAAAAGGCTGAGATGACTTTTGTAGCCCTATGAGTCTACTTTCATTTGCCACTTGAATCAAATGATTTGGTGCAATGTGGACTCCAGGGCACTCATTCTCCTAGGGTTGCTCCTTGTGAAGGGCAGAAATTAGAAATGCAATATCTTTTAAATGGCTTAACCTAATCCCTTGAAATTTTTACCATGCATGCATGGGTAGAGGGACTACCTTGCAGCAAAGTTTCAGAATTTTTGGAGAACTTTTGCCTATAGTTTTTCTCTTAAATTAAATATTTAAATAAATGAAAATTTTGGAGTTTCATAGCTCCAATGGGCCCCAAATTTTGGTGGCATGTTATTTCCATATTATTAAGCCTCTGGATAAAATTTGAGGACATTTGGATCTCTGCATGTGGGTGAATTCCCCTTGCATGTTGTAAGTAAGGAACACATTTGGTGTGCTAATAGCAAGAAGTGCTATTTTGGGTTTTTCCACCCTTAGGCCCATAGTGGGTCTGTAAAACTTTGGCTAAGAGTTAGTGGGAGTGATTTACACCTACCTTAATTTTGGTCGGATTTTTGGAAGTTAAAATCCCTAATTTCTATATATTTAAAAAAAACGTCCCTTTTAGGTCAAAAATTGAATGCCACCAAGTTAGACCTTGGAAGGATATGAAATTTTGTCACTAGCCCTTAAACTACTTTTACACCTCTGGTTATCTTAAGGAAGTGGTTGGACATCATCTCACCTTGGGAATAGTGAAATTACCAAAATACCCCCTTCTTAGGGTTAGGGTGATTATGCCTTTTATGACTTGGGAAAATTATGGAATTTATTCTTAACCCTTATTTCATTATGAAGAACCCCTATGAAATTTATTGGAATTTTGGAACATTAATCCTAATTATTTTGAATTAAGGGAAAAATTATGGTATTTTTGGAAGGCATAAATGGGTAGTATAACACCATATTTTGCTGTGAAACCTTGGGAGGATTATTTACTTATCATAACAATCAAACATGAATTTTATCAAAATTTTTGAGTAATTATCTCTGGTATTTCTTTTGTAAATCCATATTAATGTGCATTCAGGATAAATGGAAATTATGGGTTTATATTTGCTGGAAAATTGTGATCTTCTGGAATTAGTGTTCTTATGTCAATATAATGCTACTGTAATTTTTTCAGAATTTTAGGAAGTCAAAATCCAGTACTTGTAGTGCAAAGTCCTTTTTGTCACACCTCCAATGATAAATAAAAATTATGGGTTTATATTTGCTGGAAAATTGTGATCTTCTGGAGTTAGTGTTTTTATGTCAATATAATGCTACTGTAATTTTTCCAAAATTTTAGGAAGTCAAAATCCAGTACTTGTAGTGTAAAGTCATTTGGCCACCCCTCCAATGATAAATAGAAATTATGGGTTTATATTTGCTGGAAAATTGTGATCTTCTGGAATTAGTGTTTTTATGTCAATATGATGCTACTGTAAATTTTTCCAGAATTTATTGAGGTCATTATATAGTACTTGTTATATAACCCCTTATTGGCACACCAAATGTAATAAATGATAAATAAAGGTAAATACTCCTTGGATTAATATGAGTCTTAAGATCTGGTGCTTTTAAACCAATATTGTGCTATAGTAATTTTCCCAGAATTTATTGAAGTCTTGACATAGCACTTGTAGTGTAAACCCTTATTGGCACACCATGTGTATTAAATGCATATTATGGATAAATATTACCTGGAAAAATCATAAAACATAGGCATTGCTGTTTTTAGGTCAATATTGCACTACTGTAATTTTATAAGGATTTATTGTGACCTGTATATTGTAGATGTAGTGTAAACCCTTATTTGCACCCCATTTGTTTTAATTAGAAATTATGATTAAATACTCCTTGGAAAAATGTGAAACTTAGGATTTGAGGTTGTTAGATCACTACTCATTGCGAACCCATGGTAATAATTGGAACTCATTTGGATATGATATAATCGAGATTGCACCATAGGAGTCAAATCGAGCTCAATCTCATTTGGTCTGTGAATAGTAAAACTGATTTATATGATTTAGACCACCACTGACCTTCACACATAGAACTATTAACTCTTGATTATTACGAATGCTCAGATTATTTGGAAGTAGACCTCTAAGGGCATCATGCGAAATAAGGATTGGGGTGCGTTTAGCAAAGCTATTAGTGTAGGAATTTACAATGATAAGAAAAGGAAGTTAGACCTCGTCAAGGGCCCCACAAACAACTCATCAGTGTTAAACGATTATATGGAAGTAAAACTACCCTTAGCCGGGTGAGCCATCTTAAGGTAAATACTCAAGGGCGAAGTCGAGAAGTATCTAAGGCAAACCCTGGATTAAGGATGACGAAGAATAGGAGTGTGGGTCCAAGTAAGGTTGAGAATGCTAATTGAATGTGTGCAGTTCCTCGGTGAAGAAGGGAACTCGAGCTTAGAATGTGACGACGGGAGAGTCAGCACCCGATCACAATTGGTGGTGTTGGAGTTCAAAAGAACTCCCCCACTCCTAAGAGCCGAGTTTAACTCATCTTATAGATTTAATGTAATTGGAGAGGAAAATGGGGATCAGGTAGAATGGGGTAGATACCAACAAGAGTAAGTGCCTTGGGAAGAGGAAGTTCGGGGTGTCAGCCCGCCACACTTCCTAGTACCGCTGTGAGCCCCTCACCGGGTAACCCTTCGGAAGTCCAAGGCTAACCCTAAGCTTCTAAGATCAACTAAATTATAAACAAGACTAGTTAAGTAGGAGAACTTGACAAGTTATCTTTCATCCCAAACCGGATCGGGTTATAAGGAAGGACTGGCCTGATAGTCCTGCGAGCGGTATGCTCGGGTTATAAGGAAGGACTGGGATGGTCCTGCGAGCGGTATGCTCGGGTTATAAGGAAGGACTGGGATAGTCCTGCGAGCGGTATGCTCGGGTTATTAGGATGAACTGGGATAGTCCTGCGAGCGGTAGGCTCGTAGTTTAAATATAAGACTAGTGTAGTCTAGCGAGCGGTAGGCTCATAGTTTAAATATAAGACTAGTGTAGTCTAGCGAGCGGTAGGCTCGTAGTTTAAATATAAGACTAGTGTAGTCTAGCGAGCGGTAGACTCGTAGTTTAAATATAAGACTGTTGTAGTCTAGCGAGCGGTAGGCTCGTAGTTTAAATCTAAGATTAGTGTAGTCTAGCGAGCGGTAGGCTCGTAGTTTAAATATAACACTAGTGTAGTCTAGCGAGCGGTAGGCTCGTAGTTTAAATATAAGACTGTTGTAGTATAGCGAGCGGCAGGCTTGTAGTTTAAATATAAGACTAGTGTAGTTTAGCGAGCAGTAGGCTCGTAGTTTAAATATAAGACTGGTATTGTGTTGGGTATTGTAGCTACAATTACCTTGATTTGAAGAAGTGTTCCTGTGAACTAAGTTGAATTGAGATGTATTTGATGTTGTTCTCTAGTTATGTGTTTGCAGGTCTTAATGCTAAGTGCACACCAAAGTCAGGTTGCAATGGATCACCAAACACAGTTCTAAACAGTGTAATCCCTCATTGTGTAGAACAAAGTGTTGGTCCATGTGTAATCTCTCTTTTGGGGTGTACTTCATATACTCATAACTGAAGGTTTTCAAGCTTGAGGAGTGGAGCAGGTTTTCAGGAAAAGAAAAGAAATTTTTGCTGAGTCAATTCGTCGAGATGTCACGTGAACTCCCGACGAATCTCGACGAATCCAAACAGAAGCCAAATTTCCAGTCTGAAGAAGAAATTTCTGTGTCTAAGTCAATTCGTCGAGATGTCACGTGAACTCCCGACGAATCTCGACGAATCCAGACAGAAGTCAAAAAGACAGTCTTGTGAAGAAAAATCTGCAGCTAAGTCCATTCGTCGAATGTTCTCGTGAACTCCCGACGAATCCCGACGAATGAAAATAGAAGGTGTTTTCACGGGTTGTTCAGTGTTTTTCTGTGGCTAAGTCAATTCGTCGAATGTTCATGTGAAGTCTCGACGAATGACGGACATACGGATTTCAAATTTCAGTTTTGTTTTCCAAAATTAGGGTTGGCCGACATGTACAGTACACGTGGAGACCCCTCCTTGTCTGTCGCCCGAGCCGTTGGAGATTTCCCTATAAATAGTTTTTTATTTTAGGGCAAATACAAGACATCTCTCGATTGTTAAAAGAAAAAGAAGAAGCCAGCCGTCTTATTCCTCGCGTGCTGGAGAAGTTTTCTGAGATCTAACTTCTGTGCCTCTCAAGTTTCGTTCTTCAGTGGTGCTAAAGATTTCTCAGATAAGAAGGCCTTTGATCAAGTTGCTGCTCTCAATATTGAAGATCTTTTCGATTTAATCAAAGGGCCTACTCAGATCAGGTTTGCCGATTCTTCATTCTTCCTAATCCTTGAAGATCCAAGCTTCCACTCTAAAGGAAGAAGAAGATTCAATCTCTCCAGATCTGAAGTTAATCTCTATTGAGATTCAAGAGAAGTTTCATTTTAAACTTTATTTAATTTCTGTAGGAGTTGTTTACTCCGAGTTATTTCTGTAGGAGTTGTTTACTCCGAGTTATTTTGTAGGAGTTATTTACTCCGAGTTGTAGGAGTTGTTTACTCCGAGTTGTAGGAAGTTTATCTTCCGAGTTGTAGAAGTGTTGTCTCTGAGCTTGTAGGAGTCGTTGTCTCCGAGTGTAGGATTTGTTGATAAATCCGAGTTTTGGTGAAGTTGCCGACGCTAGCCCGAAGTGCTAGATAGGCGGAGCGGGAGAGAGGAGTACCCACCCTTGGGGAACCTCTTTAAATCTTGTGTCTCTGTGCTGTGATTTTTTTTTTTGTGTTTGTGCAAAATTTTTTATTCCGCAATCGCAGTAGAGTCCACCTATTCACCCCCCTCTAGGTGATTTAGGCCGCAACTAGATACTTTCAATTGGTATCAGAGCGAGGTTGTTCGTTAAAAGGTTAACACCTTGAACAAGATCTTTAAATCTAGTTGCAAGAGCAAGTTTGTCTGAAATGGAAAAATCCAAGGATTCTCTTAAGATGCTCGTCTGTTCTAAGGAGAACTTCCCTACGTGGAAGGAAAGAATGAAGTTCTACATGGAAGCCACCGACCCAAGAATTTCTCAGATAGTAGAGGAAGGTCCCCATGTTCTTATGAAGCCATCGTCAATAAATTCAGCTATTATGATTCCCAAGAAAATGTTGGATCTAGACAAAGATGAGATTGCCATCGTCATCTTGGACAAGAAGGCAAAGAACATTATTGCTGGTGAAGTGGACGATTCAATGCTACAAAATCTTATACACTGCAAGTCTGCCAAGGAAATGTGGGACTCCATAGTTGTTCTTATGGAAGGTACTGAAGAAGTGAGGGATGACCGAAGATCGTTGCTGAACCAAGAATACGAAGCATTCAAGCAAGATCCAAGAGACTCCATTTCTGATACTTATGAGAAGTTCTTTAAGATCGTCAACGGTCTTAAGAACTATGATCGGGAATTCACCGTTGGAGAACTAAATGACAAGTTCTTGAGATCCCTAACGAAAGAATGGGATACCAAGGTTGCTATCCGGGAATTCGAAAAGTTGGCTACGATGGAGCCACAAATATTATTTGGCAATCTTCTCTCACATGAACTAAAGCTGAGTATTAGAAAAGCTGAAGAAGAAGGATGCTCCACTTCTGGAAGGGAGAACTCTGTGGCACTGAAGGCCAAAGAGTCAAGAAGAGGTAATGCTAGATCATTTGAAAAGACACAGCCATCAGATGAAGACGATGAGTCTGTGGATTGCTCATCAAGCTCAGACATGTCCGATGGAGAGTTCTCTTTACTCGCCAAGAAATTCAAGAAATTGCTCAGAAAAAGGAGCCAAAGAAGGTCAAGGCGTGATGATGAACATCACAAGAAAGAACACAGAAACGACAGGTATAAAACTAAACCGAATAAACACGTTTCGACTGATATTGTCTGTTATTGTTGTAATAAGCCAGGACACATAAGTACGGAATGTCCATACAAAGAGAAGAAATCTTTCAAGGGAAAAAGGAAAGAAGAAAAGAGCTTCTTAGCAAAGAAGACTAAGACTCTTAGTGATAGTGACTCAGGGAAGTCAAGCTCAGATGAAAAAGCCTATTTTGGGCTTATGGCACATTCAGATGAGGAAGGAAGTGTCTTCTCATACAAAGGGAAGGTAAACTCGCATACTCCTCTTTCTGCATCTGAAACTGACTCCAATGCAAATGAAGGCTATTCTTCAGAGGTAGATTCAGATTTAATGACTCAGTACAAAGCCGTTTTGGAAGGATTTGACAAATGCCGCAAGGTAGTCAAATCTCAAGCTAAAGAGATTAAATCTCTCAAGATGATGGAATCAGATTTGAGGGAGGAAATTGAAAAATTAACTTCTCTCAAAGATGAAGTCCAAATCTTGAAAGATGAACTTCAAAGCTCTACTGAATTATTAAATCTTAAGGAGAAGTTTATCAATGAATTAGAAGAAAAGTTAGTGGTGGAAAGGAAGATAGTTGAAAGCTTCTCCAAACCAAAAATTATCCTTCCAATCATTGAAAGATTTTTTGCTCCTGCGAAGGTTAGTGGCCTTGGTCATAAGGCTGAAAGTAGTAAGGCTGCTAAGAAAAGAGCTGTTAAAGGTAAGGGCAAGGTTGACCAAAATCAAACTCGTCCCCGATGCTTCGAAACAACTGCTTTCAAGGCACCTTATAAAAAAGTAATCCCCAAGGATTATGGTTCATTTGTACATGGATCAGTTGTTAAGAAAGCACCAAAGATTAAATCAATTGTTGCTAAATCTCATGAAGAGAAGAAGGAGTCATGTGTGTGTTGCAACCATGAGGCTTCTACTTCTAAGAATATTGCTCCTGCTAAACTCCCCGTTCACAAGTTAAAACAGGAGAACAAGAGAAGATACAATCGATTTGATTGTTGGTGCTGTGGCAAGATTGGTCACTTCGCCATAGATTGCTGGTTTAACCCCAGGAACGTCAAGACTCCACGGGTTAACAATGTAAGTATGACCCCTTGCAATGTTAACACTCCGAGTGGTGTTGATCTAACCAGAAACCTAGGACCCAAATCCTTTTGGGTTCCTAAGGGAAATTAATCTGTGTTTGCAGGTATGTCCAAAGGCCAACCAAAACTCTAATCAGGCATTTGGACAAGTGGATGTTCATGGTACATGACCAGAACATAGAAGAAATATAGTATGGTTGCTAAAAAGCTTAGGAAATCAGTCCAGGCACTGAAACTCTAAGGGGAGATAAGACTAAGGGGGAGAAAAGATTGAGGGGGAGCTGATTCTACATATACTCCCAAATGTGTACTCCTATGCAGTTGCTGAGGGGGAGCTTTGAGCTCTCATGCTTTTTGTTCCCTATCTGAAGTAATCAGAAAGGGGGAGAGAAGTTGAATTTGCAAGAGAATTTGAAGTTGGGAGGAATTGGCAAAGTTAGAATTGGCAAAGTTGAAAGAGAAAGTTCAAAGGGAGAGAAAGTTGAAAAAGTTAAGTTTTTAACTCTCCTTATTTATTTGATATATATTTATTTAAGTGCAATTCAACTCAGTACATAGGTTCTGACTTCTTCAAATAGGGGGAGATTGTTGGGTATTGTAGCTACAATTACCTTGATTTGAAGAAGTGTTCCTGTGAACTAAGTTGAATTGAGATATATTTGATGTTGTTCTCTAGTTATGTGTTTGCAGGTCTTAATGCTAAGTGCACACCAAAGTCAGGTTGCAATGGATCACCAAACACAGTTCTAAACAGTGTAATCCCTCATTGTGTAGAACAAAGTGTTGGTCCATGTGTAATCTCTCTTTTGGGGTGTACTTCATATACTCATAACTGAAGGTTTTCAAGCTTGAGGAGTGGAGCAGGTTTTCAGGAAAAGAAAAGAAATTTTTGCTGAGTCAATTCGTCGAGATGTCACGTGAACTCCCGACGAATCTCGACGAATCCAGACAGAAGCCAAATTTCCAGTCTGAAGAAGAAATTTCTGTGGCTAAGTCAATTCGTCGAGATGTCACGTGAACTCCCGACGAATCTCGACGAATCCAGACAGAAGTAAAAAAGACAGTCTTGTGAAGAAAAATCTGCAGCTAAGTCCATTCGTCGAATGTTCTCATGAACTCCCGACGAATCCCGACGAATGAAAACAGAAGGTGTTTTTCACGGGTTGTTCAGTGTTTTTTGTGGCTAAGTCAATTCGTCGAATGTTCACGTGAAGTCTCGACGAATGACGGACAGACGGATTTCAAATTTCAGTTTCGTTTTCCAAAATTAGGGTTGGCCGACATGTACAGTACACGTGGCGACCCCTCCTTGTCTGTCGCCCGAGCCGTTGGAGATTTCCCTATAAATAGTCTTTTATTTTAGGGCAAATACAAGACATCTCTCAATTGTTAAAAGAAAAAGAAGAAGCCAGCCGTCTTCTTCCTCGCGTGCTCGAGAAGTTTTCTAAGATCTAACTTCTGCGCCTCTCAAGTTTCATTCTTCAGTGGTGCTAAAGATTTCTCAGATAAGAAGGCCTTTGATCAAGTTGCTGCTCTCAATATTGAAGATCTTTTCAATTTAATCAAAGGGCCTACTCAGATCAGGTTTGCCGATTCTTCATTCTTCCTAATACTTGAAGATCCAAGCTTCCACTCTAAAGGAAGAAGAAGATTCAGTCTCTCCAGATCAGAAGTTAATCTCTATTGAGATTCAAGAGAAGTTTCATTTTAAACTTTATTTAATTTCTGTAGGAGTTGTTTACTCCGAGTTATTTCTGTAGGAGTTGTTTACTCTGAGATATTTTGTAGGAGTTGTTTACTCCGAGTTGTAGTAGTTGTTTACTCCGAGTTGTAGGAAGTTTATCTTCCGAGTTGTAGGAGTGTTGTCTCCGAGCTTGTAGGAGCCGTTGTCTCCGAGTGTAGGATTTGTTGATAAATCCGAGTTTTGGTGAAGTTGCCGACGCTAGCCCGAAGTGCTAGATAGGCGGAGCGGGAGAGAGGAGTACCCACCCTTGGGGAACCTCTATAAATCTTGTGTCTTTGTGTTGTGATTTTTTTTTTTGTGTTTGTGCAAAATTTTTTATTCCGCAATCGCAGTAGAGTCCACCTATTCACCCCCCTCTAGGTGATTTAGGCCGCAACTAGATACTTTCATATTGTCTAGCGAGCGGTAGGCTCTACTTTATAAATGTTAATGTAGAATTGCGAGCTGGAGGCTCGGTAGTAAATGGCTAATACATGTTGCTTGTGTGTAAGATGTGGTGGGTCTTCGGTTTTGTCTTAGTCGTCACACCGACAGCAGTTCGTTGACTTGGCAGTGCTAGTGGTTTTATGGGGGCCAGGTTGTCTTACTGCGCGCCCGAGGGGACGGATTCCCTAAACCCTACCTGGCCAATTCAGTTTAGTACGCAGGAGCTCGTGAGTATCGGGTACCGGTATCACAGCGTACATTAGGGCCTAGGTCTGGTAGTGTGACTTACCCACCTAGGTGAGGAGACGCCCGCTCCTCTGCCACCGTTTGACCACGACGGGAGGTGCCCGAGAGGTTAGCTACCTCCGAAAAGTGGGAACTAAATGTCTGTACATATAGAGTCGTGTGGGTGAGTTGCATGCGTATGAAATAATAATACAAACATTGCATCATTGCATTGCACATCATAGCATAGCATTCTGCACAAACAGAGACCTCATCATATAAATCCGTATGGGCTCCTTTATACGATGAGTTTACTTCTTGCCAGATCCCTTAGCTTATGTGCTTTTGTGTGTGCATATAAGTTAAGGTTACTTTCGTATCTGCTTCTTTATATTGCATTGTCTTTTACTATCTGCTGTCGTACTTACTCTGGTTAGAATAGAATTGTTACCTTTACTTGCTTAGTATTTATATACCCTGCTAGTCTCGACATTTGTCACCCGCCTTGTTTCTTTTACCCCTTGTTTTTTCTCCGCTTCGTCCTCCCGCACGGTGCCTAGGAGTCGCGGGGGGAGGCGGGACAAAATCGGCTTAGTCTTTATGACTAACGGTCGGTTGTGACCGTAGGTACACGAGGTGATGGAGCCCCAGCTAGAAGAGGAGACAGGACCTGAGGAGCTTATGTCGTGCATTACTTCTACTGCAAGACAGGTGTTCGAGAGTTGAGAGTTGTTTAGCTTCCGCATAGATGTAGAGTGAGAAAGTTTTTGTACTTTGCTTGGATTTGTACCGGGCTTAAGCCCTTTCTCTCCTTTACTTGTTGTACTCATTGATGGACTTTTTATATTTTGTTATATAAATGTGTGAATGTGGACTTGGTTTTGTTTATTTCCCTTCTTAGCTCTTGTTGTCCTATTGATCGTTCTGCTGGCAGGATCGGCGTCTTGCGGAGGCAGCTAACTCGGGTGTTAGTGTCACCGTAAGGCGGCGGTTCTGGGCATAAGATCTGGATGCTCTCCAGGTGCGGGAGAGGGATCTTACAGATAGAGAAAATAATTTTCAGTCTTCTTCTTCCTTAAAGCAGCACCTTCATTTTCTGAGAACAATTTCATCAAGATCAATCTCTCAGATCTCTACTGCAAGCATTCAGATCTTCAAAAGAGCAACAATAAATTGGAGAACTTGTTCTCTCAGTTTAATCTGCTACAGGAAGATTATTTCTTCAAGAAAAGGCTCCAGCAAATCTACTGTCAACATTTCATATCAGACAGAGGAGCACTTTTCAACATACATCCACTAGAGTCTTCTCTCAGCATCTTGACAGAGAAGAACATCTAAAGCCCTCTCTATCCCATCTTGTACAGGGTTCAAACTCCCTTCAAAAGTTTATCTCCTTGGTGGCAAGACACCTGATCAAAAAATCCTGTTGGTTTTGAGCACCTGATCAAAAGCTCTGTGGTGTGTGGACACCTGAACAAAAACCCCTTGTGTGAGGGCACCTGATCAAACCTCCTAGTGGATCCTACCAAGTGTAGTAGAAGAGTAGACGTACCCAGGTTATTGGGGAACTACTATAAAATTCCTTGTGTCTTCTGTGCTGTGAATTTCTGTGTTTTGTTGTTGTGCTGATTTCTTTATTTGTTGTTATTTAGTTTTTACAAATCACTCTATACACATACTTATATCAGTATTTTTAATTCCGCAAATAAAACTAAAGGAAAAAGTTTTAATACTCTATTCACCCCCTAGAGTTAATTTAAGATCTAACCTCACTTTCAATTGGTATCAGAGGCATGTTGATTCTTTACAGGCTAACACCTGAATCACAAAGATCAATTAGATCTTAAATTTTTTAGAGTTTTTATTTTATTTAATTCTGTTAAAAACTCATGGCACAAAACAAAGAGTATTCTAGCACAAGACCTCATATGTGCAATCTCAGTAAGTTTGCACTATGGAAAGCAAGGATTAGGTTATACATGAATTCTATTGATGAGGAAATCTTCAATGTGATTTTGACAGGACCTCCAGCTCTCACAGCAACAACCAGTGCTGACACCACAACTAACAATACTGTTGTCCCACCTCCTGAATGGATAGAAGCACAGAAAAAGCAAAGGAGTGCTGATGCAAAAGCCATGAACATTCTGGCTCAAACAATGTCTGATGACATTTTTTAGAGAGTGGTGGAATGCACCTCAGCAAGAGAAATATGGATTTCTCTCAACAATATGGTTGAGGGATCTGCTGATGAAAGGAAGGACAGAAGGTCCCATCTCATTTCTCAATATGAGAGCTTCAAGAAGGGAGAATCTGAAAGTGTTGCTGATATGTACAATAGGCTCAGCCTCATAATAAATGAGCTGAAGACCTTGGAAAAAGTGATCTCTATCACTGAGGTCAATGACAAGATCTTAATGTGCTTCCCCAGCACATGGGATTCTAGAATCTGGCCAATCAAGGAAGCCAGAAGCCTCAATGAGATTTCTACTGAAACATTGTTGGGCAAGCTCAAATCCTATGAGCTGCTCATCAAATCCAGGGAAGCTGAACAGTCCACTTCATCTCCAGCAACAAAGAAGGAAAGGAACATAGCCTTCAAAGCAGCAGAAGAAGAAGAAAAAGCTCCAAGAGATGAGGAGTTCATGAACCTTCAAGCCAAAAGGTTCTACAAGATGGCAAGAAAAGACTTCAGGAAAAAGTCATCCAGGAGCCATGAAAAGCCAAGGTATGACAAGTCAAATTCTAAAGAAAACCTGGACATATTCTGCCAAATTGTCCAGAAAATCAGAAGAAGGAGAAGAGAACTGAAAAGGAGGAAAGAAGACACTCCAGCAAGTCTTCCTCCCACAAACACCAAAAGAAGGGAAGAGGATTTGTAGCAGAAACCTGGAGTGACACTGAATCAGATCAGTCATCCAGTTCTTCAGATAATGAAGAAGAATCAAAGGAGAATGATCAGTGCCTGATGGCAATTTATGACTCAAGCAGTGAGCCGGCATATGCTTCTTCATCCAGTGATGATGAAGATAATGAAGAAGAAAAGAACTTATGCATGATGGCAATCAATGCTTCAGCCAACAATTCTGATGAAGAAGAATCAGAATCAGAAGGAGAAATTGATGCAGATCAGGTAATATCTAACTTTGATTTTACTTCAGTTGAATTCAAAGCTGAATTCAAGGTTCTTTGCTTAGACTTACTCAAATCTAAGAAAGAACTAATCTCACTCAGAAGTAAGCTAGCTGAAATGAAAAATATAAGTGAAGAAAATGTAAATCTTAAGAATGATTTGGCTGCCTCTAGAGAACAAATTATTCTCATTGAGAATAAACTTTATGAGGCTAAGGAATTTGAAGAATCCTTAAATGGGAGAAGCATCAAACTGATGGACATAACAAGCACAGTAAATGCTATACTTAATAGCAAACTATGCTTGGGTGCTTCATCAAGTGAGCCACATCTGAATAAGAAGAACATATTATCTACACCCATAAAATTCATCTCTGTAAGAGCAAAGAGGTTGTAGGAGTAAATAAAAATATTTCAAGTAAGACTGTCGAGAATAGCAGAATTCAGCAGAATTCGTCGAACGGAGCTCGACGAACTCTGAAGATAGATTTTCTATATAGTCATTATATGAACGGCGCTCGACGAACTCAGCCCAGTTCATCGAACATAAACTATACAACAAATCTAAACAATTTTTATTCTTCACATTCTATCAATCCTTTCACTGAATGGATAATACCTCCAAGGAGATATCATCCACAAGGTTACAAGGACCAACCTGAAATGTCTTTTATTTCAAATTTTTGTGGAAATACAAAAAGACGCAAGGTAATCTGGGTCGGGAATAAATAGATTGTTTTTCTGTTTTTGCAGGTACACAGCTGTCCAAGAACAAATGAAAAATGTTATTTGGATAGTGGCTGTTCAAAGCATATGGCAGGAAACAAGGCCAACCTGAACAACTACAAGGCAAAGCTTGGGCCAAAAGTAATATTTGGAGACTCCAACTATGGACAAACAAAAGGCTATGGAAAAGTCAAGGTTGGAGAAGTCACCTTCAAAGAGGTAGCGTATGTCAAGGAACTGAAGCAAAATCTCATCAGCATAAGTCAACTATGTGATGAAGGGTATCAGGTAATCTTTAATAAATTAAAATGCCTTATTAAATCTTCTGATAATGTTATTGTTTTATCAGGTATTAGGCAAGGTAATATTTATTTAGTAAATTTCAATTCATCCAAATAAGAAATTTGTTTATTTAATGAATTAAGCAAACCTAGTGAACTTTGGCATAAGAGATTAGGACATGTAAACCTTAGGACCATTGCTAAATTATCTAAGGACAATCTTGTTAGAGGTTTACCTTTAGGTTCATACAAGAAAGAAGGTCTTTGTAGGGCATGTCAACTAGGCAAGCAAACTAAAAATAGTTTTAAATCATTATCTAAAAGTGATTCACCTAGAATCTTATATTTGCTACATATGGACCTTTTTGGACCTATTGCAACAAAGAGTCTAGGGGGGAAGTGTTACACTCTAGTTATTGTAGATGACTTCTCTAGATTCACTTGGGTGTTCTTTTTGAGAGAAAAGTCAGATAACTTTAAAGTTCTTACAGACTTTCTTAAGAGCATAAAATTGAGTACTCTATTGTAGTTGCATTGATCAGAAGTGATCATGGCACTGAGTTTGAGTCTCTTCTCATGCAAGAATTTTATGAGAAGGAAGGTATCAAGCATTGTTTCTCAGCTCCTAAAACTCCTCAACAAAATGGGGTAGTTGAAACGAAAAATAGAACTCTAATTGAATCAGCATGAACATTGCTTGCAGATGCTAATTTGCCCCTATCTTTTTGGGCAGAGGCTGTTAGCACAGTAAACTATGTGCTGAATAGAAGTTTGATACACAAACTTAAGGGTAAGACTCCTTATGAGTTACTTAAAGGGAAGAAACCTAAAGTTAACTATTTTAGAGCATTTGGCTGTAGATGTTTTGTTCACAATAATGATAAGAAATACCTTAGGAAATTTGAACCAAAATCTGAAGAAGGAATTTTCCTAGGCTATTCTTTAATCAGCAAGGCATAGGATTTATAACAAATCTTCTCTTAAAATTGAAGAATCTATGCATGTTTCTTTTGATGAAACTAACATGTTTTACAAGGAGAAGAATTCTTCTACCATAGAAAATCTGCAGGTACCTACACTATGTGAGCAGCTAGATCAATTAGCTCTATATAAAGAAGAATTTCTAAATCCTGTACAGCAGAATGCTGAAGAAAGTGAAGAAAAAAATCACCCAGATTTTGCTGACAGTTTAAATCAGATAACAACAGATCATCCTCCACAGGATATAGCAGCTGAACAAATTCCCTAAGTGGAAATTATTGCTGAACCCACTCCAACTGTTGATCACATTACAGTTAGAGATCATCCATATGTCAAATTATTGGTGATATTTCTGTAGGTGTGCAAACAAGACATCATGTAAATCAGAATATGATGCATACTTATTTTCTCTCTCAGATTGAACCTCAATCCCTACAAGATGCAGAATAAGATCCCAACTGGATCATTGCTATGCAAGAGGAGCTCAATCAGTTTGAGACAAACAAAGTTTGGGAATTGGTTCCTAGACCAAAGAACTATCCAGTCATTGGAACTAAGTGGGTCTACAAGAATAAACTAGATGCAGATGGCAATATTGTGAGAAACAAAGCTAGACTAGTAGCTCAAGGATACTCACAAGAAGAAGGAATAGACTATGATCAAACTTTTGCACCAATTGCAAGGTTAGAAGCAATCAGAATTTTCCTTGCATTTGCTGCATACAAGAAATTCAAGGTTTATCAAATGGATGTAAAGAGTGCATTTTTGAATGGAGAAATCAAAGAAGAAGTCTATGTGGAACAACCACCAGGTTTCATCTCTCCAACTCACTCTTCTTTTGTATTTAAGATTAAGAAAGCTCTCTATGGTCTTAAACAAGCTCCCAGAGCATGGTATGAGACCTTAGCTAGTTTTCTTTTAGAGAATAAATTCTGTAGAGGCATAGTAGATAAAACATTATTTTTCAGGATACATAAAAATCAAACATTACTAGTTCAAATTTATGTAGATGACATTATTTTTGGCTCTACTGATTCAAACTTATGCAAAAGATTTTCTAATCTAATGCAATCTAAATTTGAAATGAGTAGTATGGGTGAACTATCATACTTCCTTGGTCTTCAAGCGAAGCAAACCCCAAATGGAATGTTCATATCCCAATCTAAGTATGCTAAGGAATTAGTGAAAAGATTTGGTATGTCTGATTCTTACACCATGAAAATACCCATGCCCTCTAATGTTGTTGTTGATTCTGATGAATCAGGGAAATCTGTTGATCAAAAGGTATATAGAGCAATTGTTGGCTCACTACTTTACTACAAGTAGGCCAGATATAATGTTTACTACCTGTATTTGTGCTAGATTTCAAGTTAACCCCAAAGAATCTCGCATAATTTTATTAAAAAGAATTTTGAGATATATAAAGGGTTGCCCTAATCTAGGACTTTGGTATCCAACAGCATCTGAATTTGAATTAACTGGATTCTCAGATTCAGATTATGCTGGATGCAGAGTAAATAGGAAAAGCACATCAGGAACTTGCCAGTTTCTTGGTGATAGGCTTGTGTCTTGGTTTTGTAAGAAACAAACATCTGTGTCTACATCAACAGCTGAAGCTGAATATATAGCTGCAGGCAGTTGCTGCTCACAGATATTTTGGATACAAAATCAGCTTCTAGACTATGGTGTCAACTTAAATAATTCAATTATACTTTGTGACAATATTAGTGCAATATCTATAGCAAAAAATCCAGTTCTCCATAGTAGGATAAAAACAAAATCTTCCTACAATTCATCTCTACTGATTTGCAAAGAGCTGACATTTTCACCAAGCCCTTGGATGAAAAGAAACATATCTTCTTTATAAATCAGCTACGTATGATAGATGGAGATTCAATCTGATAAAAAATCAAGTTTTCTACTTTCCCATCTCTTCATTAAACCTAGTTTTCTGAAGCTTTCTATTTCAGCCTGCTATCATTTATCAAATATTTTATATAAATGCCTACAGAATTGCTTCTCTTTCTAGTTCCCTTTGCACTTGATCTCTATTTTTTGTGCAGGAACAATAGCAATGACAATCTTGCATCCTTCTCTATCTCCATCAAATGTCCCTTCTTCAAGGGGCCTAGCCTCAGGCCTTTCCTGAAACTAGGCAAGAGGAGAAGTTTTTATGAACCAGCTCCATTTGATGCATTACTTTGCTCAGGGGGATTTGTTCTATAAACTACGCAAGGGGAGAAAGATGAAGAACATCCAGTCTCAGGGGGAGACACTCTCAGGGGGAGTTACTGTATGAAGAAGCTTGATAAAGCTCACAGCAGGTTGCTGTTTGCAGTTTCTGTTTCAGAAAAATTCAGATAAAATTCAGATAAAGTTCTGATCAAGTTCAGATGCAGATTCTGCTAAGAGAATTTTGTTATAGCAAATTCAGTATCAGTTATTGCTACAAGCACAGCTAATCAAAATTATAAAGCTCTTCAGATTAGAAAGCAAATTGCAATATTTCTATGCAGATTCAGAATACTGTTTTGGATTTAAAAGAAGTAGCAGATAACATATTCAGATTATAAAGATTCAGATCAAATTCAGAAAGATAATTTACATAGCAGATACAGTTCAATTCAGATCAGAATTCAGAACAATATAGTTCAGACAAAATCAGAATTTCAGAATTCAGATGTCAGAATTCAAAAAAATCAAAGGTTCTGATTGTATTTCTATCAGTTTTATTTTCTTTGAAATGTTTCAAAACTCAGAGTACTATTCATTTTATATCTGATAAAATATTTAAAATATATCAGATATATTCATGCTCTGTTGTTTTTGCTGTTTTAGTGTTTGTTTGTTTTTTCAATTTTTTGTCAAATAGTGTCCTAACACAAATAGGGGGAGATTGTTGGAACAACCCTATTTCTGATTTGGGCTAGGATCACTATATGTTGACTAAGGACAAAGTTGACCCCAATGTATAGTTTATGGGTCAAGAGTTTTGGCTGTTAGAACTAGAGATTTCATTCAGACTCTGCGTTCGACGAACTCCACACTGTGTTCGACGAACGACTATCTGTGTTTGATGAACGGCAAGCTCTCTGTGTTCGACGAACAGCTTGCGTTCTGCGCTCAACAAATGGCATGTTCTCTGCGTTCGACGAACGATGCTCTGCGCTCGACGAATTTATCTAGGCTCAGCGTTCAACGAATACTTCCGTTCGACGAACTCCAGTCTGCGTTCGACGAACAACTTCAGATCGGCGAAAGTTCTCACAAATCAACAAAATTAATTATTCCAGCAAGATTCAATTGAGGTCGACGAAGTAAATTTTGTGTTCGACGAAAATCTTGAGGTCGACGAATCTGCGTTCGACGAATTTTGTTCAGATCGAAGAATTATTATTTAAGTTCAGAAATTTCAGAAAGATTATATCATTTCATTCTCTGAACTCAGATCGACTAACAGCAACGACTCTTTCTGTCAGATCAAGTAAGGAAAATATATTTCTTTTATTTATTCAAGTTATAGTCGTTGACCTTCCAGCAGAAAAGGACATTTCGTATAAAAGAAAAAGGCTAAACGGCGCATCAGCTGTACTGATATCTCTTCAGCGCATGTTATTCCTTAATATAAGGGATTTGCATTTAATAGTTGTCAGTTATTTGAAAAGGCAGAAGATATACATCAGAATATACACAAGCTTACACGACAGATCTTCACAGAACACATTGCTGTACAGAAAATGACAGAGAAAAAGAAAGAAAGATACTCAGGAAGAAAGAAGAACAAAAAAGAGAATACAAATCTTCTTGTTCCTCCTCGAGCAGCTCTCTCATACTGAGAACATCTTCAACATCCTCTCTCAGTCATTCGCTGCAAGAATCAGAAAAGAAAGAAGAAGAAGAACAAGCACAGATAGAAAAAACAATTTTCAGTCTTCTTCTTCCTCAAAGCAGCACCTTCATTTTCTGAGAACAACTTCATCAAGATCAATCTCTCAGATCTCTGCTGCAAGCATTCAGATCTTCAAAAGAGCAACAATAAATTGGAGAACTTGTTCTCTCAGTTTAATCTGCTACAGGAAGATTATTTCTTCAAGAAAAGGCTCCAGCAAATCTACTGTCAACATTTCATATCAGATAGAGGAGCACTTTTCAACATACATCCACTAGAGTCTTCTCTCAGCATCTTGACAGAGAAAAACATCTAAACCCCTCTCTATCCCATCTTGTACAGGGTTCAAACTCCCTTCAAAAGTTTATCTCCCTGGTGGCAAGACACCTGATCAAAAAATCATGTTGGTTTTGAGCACTTGATCAAAAGCTCTGTGGTGTGTGGACACCTGAACAAAAACTCCTTGGTGTGAGGGCACCTGATCAAACCTCCTAGTGGATCCTATCAAGCGTGGTAGAAGAGTAGACGTACCCAGGTTATTGGGGAACTACTTTAAAATTCTTTGTGTCTTCTGTGCTGTGAATTTCTATGTTTTGTTGTTGTGCTGATTTCTTTATTTGTTGTTATTTAGTTTTTACAAATCACTCTATACACATATACTTATATCAGTATTTTTAATTCCGCAAATAAAACTAAGGGAAAAAGTTTTAATACTCTATTCACCCCTTCCCCCCCCCCCCCCCCCCCCCTTAGAGTTAATTTAAGATCTAACCTCACTTTCAAAAACCAAACAACGAAAAGAAATATCTAGGCTAGAATATTTTAGAGAGATTAACCAACAGGAATCAAAAGGTTATAGCCAAAAGTAGAATAATTAGACAATCTGCTAACTTTTTATATTTTGATACATTTTATACACATATGAAGTACCAAAATAACAAATCAAGGTTTGATAACTCATTCTCTGCCATCCAAAAGGATATCATGAAAGACCCTTCTATTCTTTCATAGAACCCTATAATGGTAAAAGCAAAGGGCCCAAGGTAACCTAGATTCTTTCTAATGTTTGAGCTACTTGTGCAGGATTAGGTAGGATCCCTCATAGGGCATAATGGAAGGGGAAGGAAGAACTATGGATTTATAAAGAACTAAAACCAACAAGGGAGTGATCTCTTCTCTGAATACTCTTATTATCTTCTTTTGTTCATGAAAATAATAATAATATTAATATTATTTTCAATAAAAATATTGCAGGGAAAAACAACAAGAACTTTCTAAGAAAATAGAACTATTTATTTAGAGTTGCGTCGAATAGAATTCGATGTACCGTCTAATTATACTCGACGCTTTCTTAGAAAACAATATACAACAGATAATTTGTGTTGCGTCGAATAGAATTTGACGTACCATCTAATTCTATTCGATGCCAACTTCAAAAGCCTTCTGAATAAGATAATTCGAATAGCATTCAACGCAACATTGACTTTATATCAACGAAAATGTCGATTTAATTGTTGCTCGTCAAATTTGATGGTGCGTTGAGTTCTAATCAACGCAATGTCGACATGACAAGCACGCATAAAGTCGCTTCTAGAAGCTGCCACGACAGGTTTTGGCGCGCAGAATATTAATTTTGTCGATGGTGCGTCGACTACAAACCTAAGTTGTGACGAATCATCTTCTCTTAAGCAACTCAGGCGTCGAATTCATTACGCTTTCGAATTTTCTCTTTCCTATCTTGTGCTCTCCTTCCCTCCAGCTTTCCTGCATCTTTCTCTCATCTCTCTCTCTCTCTCTCTCTCTCTCTCTCTCTCTCTCTTGTCTCTTTTTGCAGGTACCTCAGAATCAATGGCTCCTCCAAATATAAACTCTGGGTTTGATGTTGATATAGTCTCCTTCAACGCAGCATCTTACAACTTCAAGGCCATCCCCAGATTATTTCATGTTGCTGGTCTGACAAAGTTGATTTCTTCAAGGTGCACGATTCTTGATACTGAATTGACAGAGTTCAAGGATGCTATGCAAATAGGAAATGATGGCTCCCTCAATGGGAATGTTGTTGAGATAGAAATACATATAATAGAGGAAATTCTAAGTCAAACATATGATCTACCCATTGACAGTGATTCATATGAACTGACAGGGGAAGAGATCAAAAAGACTCTAGAGATCATATAGTTCAAGAATGATAAGGCCATCAATCTGAATAAGATTGATCATATAGAAGAATATAGATTCCTTGCTGATATAGTAAGGAAGGTTGTCCTATGCAAAATCTTAGCTCATGATGTTATCCCCAAGCAGCAACTACAAATCATGGCCATTCTAGTCCTTAATAAGAAGATAAATTGGGGGAGATGCCTCCTGAGAATGAATGGCCACAAATATGCTCACAAAGAAAATGCATATATGAGAATCATGAGCCAGTGCTCTTCCACCATTATCCAATGGTGTGCAAGTCAGAAGGAGTGCCCATTCCTCCAGGGAAAAGAATGAATATGAGGATATTTTCAAAGTGGACCAGACAGATTCTGAAGCCTGGTTAATCTACACCTTCTCCTCCTCCTTCTCCAACACCACATGATACAGAAATAGTTGTACCAGACCCTCCACCACAGGACATTCCACCAGTCCAACACAATATCATTCATGATGAAGATGCCACTATTCAAGACATCCAGTACATTCCACCTGAACCAGCTCCAAAAACCTACACCACAAATTTCCCTCTAACCACAACAACAACCATCCACAATAATCACAGAAAATCAGTCTACTCCCCTACCACCATATCATATCTCTCTATAAGTGTATCAATCCCACTCCCCTATCCACCAAGATCTTCCAGGACTCAATGAGAACTTGAATGCAATCCCTCCAGCAATCCTATTCACACCTACACTTGCCTCTACCTCCCATTCTACACCTCCATTTTATATTGAGCAAGCAATCTATAAAGCTGTAGGGATGACCTCAAGCACATTTGCTGACCCACTGGCCACTCAAGCCAGAAGGTTCAATAAAAAGTACTCACAGATGGAGAGTGAAGTGCAAGAATCAAAAGGGTCTCTCCTGGCTCTCAAAGAATTTTTGTCCTCCTCCTTGGTAACTAAAGAATTCTTAACCTCCCTAGTTAGTAAGGTCAAGAAGGAGGAGAAGATTCAGGAGGAGGAAATGCCTAATTTAGAAAAGGATGGTCAGGAGAGGGACAAAGTTGCTGAAGTTCCTGAATTGACTTATTGTATTCCAAATAGTAAGGCTGGAAATTCCAGATGCAAATATTCAGGGGGAGCCTCTTACAAGCCCTCAAGATATTCTGCTACAAAATCAGGAGGAGCTTCTTCCTGCAGTAACCCAGGGGGAGCTCCCATCAACTGAAGGGGAGCTCTTAGAAGATAAACAAATACTGAATGAGGTTGCATTGAATGTTAAGGTGGCTGCTATGAATGCTAAACAGAATGCACAATCTCAAGGGGAGCCTCCCAAAGAAGATCACATTCATTAAGAAGCTAACAAGACTGATGAAAAGGAGAATGAGCCTCTTGAATTTTCTCCAAGAAAGGTGATACCATATGTATTCTCAAGAAAGAGGAAAACTCTTGATGAAGATAAGTGATGTTCAGGTATTCTCTATACATATGAAACAATTCTTATTATCAAATTGATAGAGTAATTCAGAATAGTATGATTACTTGGAAGTTTACAATATGATCTATGTTGTTATTTAATAATCTATGTATTGTATCTGTATAATTGTTTGTATTAAGATTTAATGTCAAAGTATATGTGTAAAATCACTTTAAACAATCTGTAAAATTTGTTAAGATAAATAGGGGTGATTGTTGGGAAAAACTCCTTTTAATTTAACTTAACAAATTATCTATAATTGATTTTACTCCCGAAGAGTATTACCCTCATTGTATAGAAAGGGTAAAATGGTCATTAGATGTCTTAGGATGTCACACTCATCTTAGAGTGTCATAACTGGGCCAGGATAATCATAGAGTCATCTAAGTTACGACTTGCATTGAATGAAAGTCAAAGTGTTGGGGAAATGATTTATCTTAACCCCTAGAATTAAGAAGAATATAATTTCTAAGAATGAAAAGTTAGTCTAAGTAAATATGCGTCGAATAGTATTCGACGCAACGTCGAAATGTAGTCGACATTTCTCTCAGAATGAGTCGAAGTAACTCTAAGAAGAATTCGACGTAATCTTTGTAGACGTAACTCTGACTTCTAGTCGACACATTTAATAAAGTCGACACACCTTAGTCGACGCACCTTCCTTATTCCCCTCTCGACGTCCAGCCAGGATGAACTCGACGCTTACGTCAAATAGTAATCGACGCACGTCGATTTATATGTCAAATTCAAATTCACGCCAGATCTCTTTCCTTCTTTCTAAAGATCTGGATTTTTTGGAATGATTTTATTCTTTTATAGCCGTTCTGAATCTATCTTTCCTTCTAATTGATTCTTGGCTAAATTGATTAATGTTTATTTGGATATTATTTGAAATCAGAATAAACTCTTTCCTTATACAGATAAAATTAGTATGGAAAATTTTCTCTCTTACTAATTCTCTGATTGCTTATTGATTATTCTCCTTTAGCAATATCTTTTCAAACAGAGTTATAAATAAGAAGGAAGTCGGCAGAGAATAATAAATAGTGATCCACCATATACATTTGAAAGAGAGGAAGAGCTCCCAAGTGAAGAGTGAGAAATCTGAGAAAAGAGATAGTGTGCTGCAGCAATGAAAAAGCCTTCATCTTCTACTTCTTCCGAAGCCATTCTGTTGCAAATTCTGAAAGCTCTCACAAAAGAGAGAAAAGCTTACATCTCATTCTCACTATAGAAGAGAGATTACATTCACTATTCTTGTGCTTCTAATCTTTTTGCTAGGAAGAAGATTCTTTCTTGTTTAAATTACTTCTTCTATTTCTTCTTCTTATCTTCATTTCATTTTCAAACAGTGTAAAAGAGTTTTTAGAATCTCTCTTCAAAAAATTCAGTTGTACTGGTTCTAAGAGTCTTCTTATCAAAAGACTCATGCTGGTTCTAAGAGTCTCCATATCAAAAGACTCAGTGCAAGATAGTGAATTCCTACCAAGGGGGTAGAAGTGTGGACTACCCAAAGTTTGGGGAACCACTATATTTCTTTGTATTATGCTGTGATTTTTATTTTGCTATTTCTTTCTTTACTTACTTAATTCTTGTTGGTGTGTGTGGGAAGATTAACTCTGAGATTTTTACACACATATATATATATATATATTTGTTAACTTTGCACAAAGTACTTTTAAATCTCTATTCACCCCCCTCTAGAGAATTCTAGTGAGGTTAACTGTGCACTTTCAATTGGTACCAGAGATAGGTTGATCTGAAAAGGTTAACTCCTTGATCAAAAAGATCCTACCTCTTATATATATATATATATATATTTCTAAATATTAATTTTCACATGGCACAAATCAAAGATTATGCTTCCACCAGACAACCAATTTGCAACCTTGAAAAGTTTGCACTTTGGAAAACAAGAATTAAAATTTATCTAAACTCTATTGATGGGGAATTATTTGATGTTATTATGAGAGGTCCTCCCAAGCCATTCAGAAAGGACTCAAGTGGAAAGGTCACACAAACACTTGTTCCAAAGGCTGAATGGACAGATGAAGAAAAGAAAGCTCAAGCATGTGATGCCAAGGCTATGAATATCGTAGTCTCAACCCTCTCAGATGAAATCTTCCAAGAGATTGCTGAATATAAGTCAGCTAAGGAAATATGGGAATCTCTCAATAAAATGGTAGAAGGGAGTGTTGATGAGAGGAAGGATAGAAAGGCATTACTCATCTCTCAATATGAAAACTTCCAGAAGAAAGAAAGTGAAAGTGTTGCAGACATGTATGCCAGATTCAGCCTCATAGTAAATGAGTTAAGAACACTTGAGAAGGACATATCTCTCACTGAGATAAATGACAAATTGCTAACTTGCTTCCCTAGCTCTTGGGATTCAAGAATCTGGCCAATTAAAGACTCCAGAAGTCAAAAAGAAATCTCAACAGATGTCCTGTTGGGTAAATTAAGATCTTATGAACAGTTGTTGAAAAGAAGAGCTGAGAAAGAAGAGAAAGAAAAGGCTCCTCCACTCTCAAAAGAAAAGAGCATTGCTTTGAAGGCTACTGAAGGTGAACCCTCTATAAATGATGAAGAGCTGATCAGTCTACTGGCCAGAAGGTTCAAGAAGTGGATCAAAATAGAAGGAACCAGAAGGAGAGACTCAAAAACCAGGTATGACAAAACTCCTAATAAAGAGATTATATGTTACTCTTGCAGGAAACCTGGACACATTGCACCTGAATGTCCTAAAGAGATCAGCAATAAGAAAGATCTGAAAAGAACAGATCTAAAGAAGAAGAAGAAGAAAGAGAAAGGGTTCATTGCTCAATCATGGAGTGACTCAGAATCTGAAGGAAGTACCTCATCTGAAGATGATCAGGAAAAGGCTAAGCAAGAGGAAACATGTTTGATGTCTACTGAAAAGCCTGAAGATACATCTCTGGTAAATATATTTGATGATATAGATTTCTCTTCCACTGATTTCAAAAATAGTTTCAAAAAGTTCTGTTTAGATCTAGTCAAATCTGAGAAAGAAGTAAAGGAACTAAGAAATGAACTAAACAATCTCAAACAAATAAATACACAACATAAAAACTATGAGCTCAGTCTAGGACTCTCAGAGGAGCAACTAGATAAAATCAATACTGAAAATCAAGCACTAAGAAATGAGCTAGCAAAGGCAAAAGCCTTTGAAGACTCTCTAAATGGCAGAAGTCAGAAGCTCAAGAATATCTCTAACAATCTCACTGATAGATTTAGACAACTAGAATATAACACTGACTTAGAACCCAAACCTCAATCACCCAGCAAATCTGTCTGGATACATCCTATTCACTTCACTAGGGAGAATCATTTGACAGGAGAAAGATCACAAGAAAACCCAGAAACAACCACTGTTTTTAACAAAAATAATCTCACCATGCATGAAGGAATCCTAGGTAAATATCCTCAGAAAAGAAACAAACTTGCGTTGAATCATTATCGACATGCGTCGAATTCTACTCAACGCAAGTCAAATAATGTATCGATTTCTAATCAACGCAGACACCAAAATACGCTGACTCCCAATCGACGCAATCTCTCCTATGCTTCGACCAAGAGCAACCACAGAATGAAGGAAGCGTCGACTTTCACTCGACGCAACTTTAAACATACGTCGAATTCATATCGACGCAACCAATCTAACAGAAATGTCTCCTTTTCCAAAAAGTCTTCTCAATCCATCTCCTTTTATTATGAACACTATTTCTGCAATATTACCAAAGACAATTGGTATGATAAGCCAATACCCCTAAAGGAGGAAGGATATTCTGAAAAACCCACTTATTCTTTCATTAAACCTTTCACTGTTGGGAGGAAGGGACCCCATCTTAGGAGGGTCCAAACTAATGTTTAAAATTTTATGTGCAGATGTATCGCATCTCCAAGCTGGTGTGGTACTTGGACAGTGGATGCTCCATGCACATGACAGGGTACAAAAACCAATTAATCAATTTTGAGGATAGACTTGGACCACCAGTGACTTTTGGAGACTCTAGCTGTGGCCAAACCAGGGGCTTTGGAGATTTCAAAGAAGGGAAAGTTACCTTCAAGAATGTGGCAGTAGTCAAAGGACTGAAGCACAATCTGATAAGTATAAGTCAGATATGTGACAGTGGTAAGTGTGAGGTAAAATTCACCACACTATTTTGCCATATTATTGATATCAAGACTGGTGCCATAGTACTCAATGGAATTAGAAAAGGGAAGGTATATATAGTAGACTTTAGCTCCTCACCCACAGAAGTGTGTTTGTTCAACAATATTATTTATAAAAGTGAATTATGGCATAGGAGACTGGGTCATCTAAACTACAAAATCATTAGTAAACTATCAAAGAATAACCTAGTCAGAGGCCTACCAAAGGGTAGATTCTCTAAGGACTCTCCATGTAGACCTTGCCAACTAGGAAAACAGACCAAGTCATCCTTCAAACCAATTGGTAAGGATGACTCCCCTAGGATCCTCTACTTACTGCACATGGATCTCTTTGGTCCCATATCCACTCAAAGCATAGGTGGAAAGACTTATACCTTAGTCATTGTAGATGACTATTCTAGGTTTAGCTGGGTATTCTTTCTAAGGGCTAAGTCTGAAACCCATAAGATTCTCTCAAGATTCATAAGACAGATTCAATCTGAGTTCAATACTCATGTTTCAATTATCAGAGTGATCATGGGACTGAATTTGAAAATCAGTCAATTTGTAGTTTCTATGAGGATATAGGTATTAAACAAAGTTTTTCAGCCCTAGAACTCCTCAACAAAATGGAGTTGCTGAAAGAAAGAATAGAACTTTAATTGAATCAGGAAGGACCTTACTTGCAGAATCAGGATTACCAAAAACCTTCTGGGCTGAAGCAGTCAACACTGCAAACTATGTTCTAAATAGAAGCCTCATTCACAAAACTAAGGCAAAAACTCCATATGAGCTTCTGAAGGGAAAAAACACTCATTGTTAAATACTTTAAAATTTTTGGATGTGCTTGCTTTATTCTAAATAATGGGAAAGATCATCTTGCCAAGTTTGACAAGAAGTCTGATGATGGAATATTTCTGGGGTACTCATCATCTAGTAAAGCTTATAGATGCTATAACAGGAGAACTCTCAGAATTGAAGAATCTATGCACATTATATTTGATGAAACTAACCTGCTGTTTAAGGGGGAGGGAACTTCCACCAATCCTTTTCCATAGGAAAATAGCAGCATAGAGACTCAGCTTGAACAACTGACTCTAGAGAACAGAGACACTGGGAAAGAAAACCAGCTACAGGAACCAAGTGAAGAGTCTGAACAAGAGCATGTAGAAGATTCAGAGAAGAGCAATCAAAACCAACTCCCACAAGAAAATATGGTTCAGGAAGAACAGTTGGACAATGATCCCATTGTTAATGAGGAAGAAGAGCATCTAACAAATCCAAGCAGGACAGGGATCAATATGAAAAATCATCCACAATCCCAAGTAATTGGAGACCCCAATACTGGAGTAAGAACAAGACACCAAGTCTGCAATGAGATGATTTTCCAATGCTTCTTATCTCAAGTTGAACCAAAGAAGTTTGAGGAAGCAAATTGTGATCCTCACTGGATTATAGCCATGCAAGAAGAACTAAGCCAATTTGAGAGAAACAAAGTGTGGAACCTAGTTGAGAGACCAAGAAACTACCCAGTTATTGGTACAAAGTGGGTATACAGAAACAAACTTGATTCCACTGGAGTAATTGTCAGGAACAAGGCAACACTTATAGCACAAGGATACAGACAAGAAGAAGGAATAGACTACAATCAAACCTTTGCTCCAGTAGCCAGATTGGAAGCAATCAGACTCTTTCTTGCCTATGCAGCCTTCATGAAGATGAAAGTCCACCAGATGGATGTCAAGAGTGCTTTTCTGAATGGTGACCTTCAAGAAGAGGTGTATGTAGAGCAACCACCAGGTTTTGTCAATCCCTCCTCACCTAACTTGGTTTATAGACTTAACAAAGCACTTTATGGTCTTAAGCAAGCACATAGAGCCTGGTATGAAACTCTCTCCAATTTCGTTTTAGAAAATTCTTTTGAAAGAGGAAAAGTAGATAAAACACTTTTTACTAGAACCCATAAAAATCAACTCCTTCTTGTTCAAATCTATGTAGATGACATCATCTTTAGCTCAACTCATCCCAAACTTTGTAAAAGATTTGCTAATCTAATGCAATCAAAATTTGAAATGAGTAGTATGGGAGAACTCTCTTATTTCTTAGGGCTACAAGTGAAACAAAGCAGTGAGGGAATCTTTATCTCACAATCTAAATACACTAAAGAATTAATCAAAAAGTTTGGTATGGAATCAGCATCTACCATGAAAACACCTATGGCAACTAATGCCATTATAGAAAAGGAAGATAAAGGAAAATCAGTAGATCAAAAGACATATAGGGCAATCATAGGAGCCCTTCTCTATCTAACAGCTAGCAGACCTGACATTATATTTGCAACCTGTATATGATCTAGATTTCAGGTTGATCCAAAAGAATCCCATCTCACCTCTGTAAAAAGGATTCTTAGATACCTAAAGGGAACACCTGAACTAGGTCTGTGGTACTCAGCAGAAACAAATTTTGAATTAATAGGATTCTCAGATGCAGACTATGCTGGATGTAGGGTTGATAGAAAAAGCACATCTGGTACTTGCCAATTCCTAGGTGACAGATTAATATCATGGTTCAGTAAGAAACAAACTTCAGTCTCAACCTCAACAGCTGAAGCTGAATATATAGCTGCTGGGAGCTGTTGTTCACAAATCCTTTGGATGCAAAATCAGCTTCTTGACTATAAATTGGAAGTTAATAACTCTAAAATTTATTGTGATAGCTCTAGTGCTATATCCATAGCATCCAACCCAGTCCTTCATAGTAGAACCAAACATATATAGATCAGACATCACTTTCTTAGAGACAATGTAGAAAAAGGTAAGATAACCTTAGAATATATTCCTACAGATAGTCAGAGAGCAGACATTTTTACCAAACCCTTAGATGAAACTAAGCATACTTACTTTATCAACACCTTGGGAAGGCTTGATGGAAGCTTGTAAACACCATTGTTGGGGAAATCTAAAGAGATCAGAAAAACTAAGCAAGTACTTAAAGACACGTCGATTACCTATCGACGCACCGTCGAGAGGAACTCGACGCTAGCATTGATTTCTTAAAGACAAAGATACGTCGATCCCTTATCGACGCACAGACGATCTATACTCGACGCAAGTCTGCGACCACGTCGGCAGGACATTAGGCTGACAATGTTTCGACGGAGCGTCGACTCCATATTGACGCATACGTCGACATCAATGACCAACGTCACAGATGCTCCGACACATTGACCATGCGTCGACTCCAATTCGACGTAACGTCGACTTCATAATAAAACTGGAAACAAATCTTCCCTTCTTTTTTTGACGATTGGTTACCTAATATACCTTGATTTCTGTTTCCTTTTCGACGTTTCATCTCCTTTAAATAACACCTCTTATTTCATAACTCATACTCTCCCAAACCGCCAAAATCTTCGTCTTCTACCTCTCTCTCTCTGCATCAATGGCGCCAACCCCTGCTCAATCTGCTCTCATCAAAACAATAAACGATGCTCTGGAACAACTTCTGAATGACTTCCAGACACGTCTGACCAACTTCTCCAATGAGTGTGCCGACATGCTCACTAACTGTGAAGCCAAATTGGCCAACCTCTCTGCTTCTCTTCCTGAGCTTCATGTTCTTCTTCAAGAACAACCTCTGTCGCCAAAAAGGTTTACATCCTTTCTGAAGGATATAAACCAGGGGGAGAGTTGCTCCAGAAACCCCCATATCCAGGTTTTATATTTTCTTAAAGCTCAGGGCTAACTCTTCTCCAATCTCTAAATACTATCTTTAAGTATTAAACCAACTTCATTTTTTTTCTTTTACCATAGGCTCAAATCTTCTCCAATCACTTTGATTACACCTTCAACAAACACCTTGGTGAATCCTCCTCCTACCATACAGAAGGAGACCATGCCGTGGATTCAACATTCAGAGTAGATACCCCATATGTTCAGGGGGAGATTGTTGCAGTACAAAATATAAAAGTCCAGGGGGAGGAAGAAACAACTTTTTCTGATGACCTAAAAGGGCAAGTCTAGATCGAGGCACCCTTGTGTGTGGAAGAATATCAGCATCACTCTCCTGGCTTCTCTGCTAGCTATATCAAACTCAAGACACCCTTACTTGAGGATATTCCTCCAGAGGACATTTTGCCTCCTGTTACAGAACAACTTCCCTCTCCTACAAAAGTTCCTTCTCCACCTTCTCCTTTTAAAGAGAAAACTACATCTCCACCTCTGCCTCTTCCACCACTTCAACCTCCATCTCTACCTCCTCTACTACCTTTACCTCCACAAATGCTATCTAGGGAAAAACCAAGAGGACAAATGAAAAGAAAAAGAGAAGCCATCCCTCATTGACAAAAATTCTCCAAAGAAGAAAGAAAAGACTATGCAAAGGAAAAGAAATATAGAAAGGCTGTTGAGGAGATAAAAAGGTTTGAAAGAATGCCTAATATCACTCCTAACAGTCCTGTAAAGGAGTGCCATGATCCTGACATGGAAAAGAGGCATGAAGAAATAAGAGAAAGAGAGCTGTATGAATATGAAGCAGCTAGGAAAGAAGTAGAAGATAAAAGGAATATCTGGTTGGAAAAGATCAAGAAGGGGATGACTAAAGAACAGATTCTTGCTGAATCTTCCATCAAACTTCCAGAAAAATTGTTTGATGTTGAAGCTTATCAAAAGAAAAATCCTCAGGCAGTGCTCATCCTAGAAAAAGGACAAAAGCACAAAAGGGGTGTAGGGTGTGCAGAAGATATCTACATTCCCTATAAGAAGCCTAAAAGACCTGTAAGATTAGACAAATGGCATGACTCACCCTGGAAAGGGAAAGGAAAAATGTCTGAGATCCCTGAGAAGGAGGAATCAGAGAATAAAATAAAATATAGGCCCAAGGTTGATAACAAGGGACCATCTGAGCCCAAGTCTACACAAAAGAAACCTCAAAGAATTACAATTGAAATGATTGATGAAAAGGCAGCAATTATCATCAGCAAGGGCTATTCCATAAATGACACCCTCCCTGGTGCTGACAAGATCCTGGAAAAACTGCACACAATTATTAGGAATATCCAGGAGCATCCTGATAGAGCCAGGGGCTATAATTTTGATGCTATTGAAAATTTATCTAGAAAACTTTATTCGACCTTTGTCAATTTCATGTATAACAAGAAGTTTCTAGTTTAAATCTTGTGAAAGACAATTACTTGTTATATGATTTCTTCTGATTGCTTAGCATATTTCTTCTCTATATAAATGCTTTGATGTGTTGATTAAAAGCTGATATAATTTCTCTCTAAATAGGGTTAAGACAAATAGGGGGAGATTGTTGGGGAAATGATTTATCTTAACCCCTAGAATTAAGAAGAATATAATTTCTAAGAATGAAAAGTCAGTCTAAGTAAATATGCGTCGAATAGTATTCGACGCAACGTCGAAATGTAGTCGACGTTTCTCTCAGAATGAGTCGAAGTAACTCTAAGAAGAATTCGACGTAATCTTTGTCGACGTAACTCTGACTTCTAGTCGACGCATTTAATAAAGTCGACGCACCTTAGTCGATGCACCTTCCTTATTCTCCTTTCGACGTCCAGCCAGGATGAACTCGACGCTTACGTCGAATAGTAATCGACGCACGTCGATTTCTATGTCAAATTCAAATTCACGGCAGATCTCTTTCCTTCTTTCTAAAGATCTGAATTTTATGGAATGATTTTATTCTTGTATAGCCGTTCTGAATCTGTCTTTCCTTCTAATTGATTCTTGGCTAAATTGATTAATGTTTATTTGGATATTATTTGAAATCAGAATAAACTCTTTCCTTCTACAGATAAAATTAGTATGGAAATTTTTCTCTCTTACTAATTCTCTGATTGCTTATTGATTATTCTCCTTTAGCAATATCTTTTCAAATAGAGTTATAAATAAGAAGGAAGTCGGCAGAGAATAATAACTAGTGATCCACCATATACATTTGAAAAAGAGGAAGAGCTCCCAAGTGAAGAGTGAGAAAGCTGAGAAAAGAGATAGTGTGTTGCAGCAAAGAAAAAGCCTTCATCTTGTCCTTCTTCTGAAGCCATTCTGCTGCAAATTCTGAAAGCTCTCACAAAAGAGAGATAAGCTTACAATCTCCTTCTCACTATAGAAGAGAGATTACATTCACTATTCTTGTGCTTCTAATCTTCTTGCTAGGAAGAATATTCTTTCTTGTTTAAATTACTTCTTCTATTTCTTCTTCTTATCTTCATTTCATTTTCAAACAGTGTAAAAGAGTTTTTAGAATCTCTCTTCAAAAAATTCAGTTGTACTGGTTCTAAGAGTCTCCTTATCAAAAGACTCAGGCTGGTTCTAAGAGTCTCCTTATCAAAAGACTCGGTGCAAGATAGTGAATTCCTACCAAGGGGGTAGAAGAGTGGACTACCCAAAGTTTGGGGAACCACTATATTTCTGTGTTGTGCTGTGATTTTTATTTTGCTATTTCTTTCTTTACTTACTTAATTCTTGTTGGTGTGTGTGGGAAGCTTAACTTTGAGATTGTTACACATATATATATATATATTTGTTAACTTTGCACAAAGTACTTTTAAATCTCTATTCACCCCCCTCTAGAGAATTCTAGTGAGGTTAACTGTGCACTTTCACAACGCAACTTTGAATTTATGCCGACGCAACTCTGACTAGAAGTTCAAACAACTTAATCAGTCTGTCGAAGTATAAGTCAAGTCGATGCAACGTCAAAATGGACTCGACGTAGTACGAAGAGCTCGTCGAAGTCATCAGTGAAGTCGACGCGACTTCAATTTCTGCTCGACGCAGAAGATGAAGTCTAAGTTCAAACTTCCAACTCAACGGATACATCGAGAAGTATTCGACGTAACGTTTACATCTGAGTTCATTCAGATCTGAGAACAATCTCGAAGCCACTTCAATAAAAACTCAGAGGTGCGTCGATAAGAAGGAAGTCAATTCGACGCAACGTCGACTTCTGAGTTCAGTCAGAGCTAAGAAGGATTTTGAAGTTACTCCTATAAGAACTCAGAGGTGCGTCGATAAGAAAGAAGTTCAATTTGACGCTGCGTCGAATATAGTCTGAAAAAGGAAGCTTTCTTTACTGTCCTTTTAACAACTTTTCAGAAGGACCACAAAACTAAAGACAGTTCTCCAACGGCTCGTTTATTGCTAAAAATGGAATGGAGTATTCCAGGATACATCAAAAATATTCTTGGAATGTATTCAAATCTGATGGATGGGTCGGGATCAAAAGAAGAAAGGCAAATCAAATGTCCAATAAGAGTTACTTTTCAGGACAACCTAAAAGGAGAAAGAAATTCAAATACCAATCATACAGAATAAGTATGTTAAATAGGAGAGAAAAATTGGCACATTGATTATTATTCATCTGGCAATAAATGGTTCTTCTCCTGCATGCTCTTTCAACCCTATGACAGAAAAACAAGTGCTCTCTCTGCACAGAAAAAGAATACAGCTGCTCCCTCTTCTTCATCACATAGTAGCTAGTTAACAAGAAGTGGATCAAGAAAATAACCCTTGCAATCATCTAAATCATTATAAAGGGTTCATCATATACAGATCCAGTGGAAATCAGAAGCTGCTATTCTTGAGAAATTGCTTCTGAAGAATTTTGAGAACATAATTCTATTCTCACTCTTCTTTCTTTCTTCTCTCTTATTCTTCAAACTTTAAAAGAGTTTTATTAATCCCTCTTTCAAAGGATTCAGTGGTTCTAAGAGTCTCCTTAATTATCAAAAGACTTAGTGGTTCTAATGGTCTCCTTATCAAAAGACTCAGTGGTTCTAAGAGTCTCCTTATCAAAAGACTCAGGCACAGGTTGTGCAAACCTACCAGGGAGGTAGAAGAGAGGAGTACCCACATTTTGGGGAACCTCTATAAAACTTTTTGTGTCCTCTGTGTGTTGATTTTCCGTGTTGTCCACATTTTAGTTCTCTGTGTTTATTTTTCCAGCCATCTGTCTTTACTTTATTCCGTCTTTGGATTGCTGATTGCATAATACTTAGTGTTTTTATTGTGTGTGCATAATTAGGGTAGAAAATATTTAAGACACTATTCACCCCCTCTAGAGAATACTCAGAGGCACATTGTGCACATTCCAGAGCCATGTGAAGAGATCGCCCCATATGATGATTCAAGACCGTGCTCCTGGTGGTCGCTTGAGTGATGATGTCAGGAAGCATTTTGGCTTCCATGTTGTATGCTTCCCTAACGTTTCTCTCTCCATTGAGCACGAAGGTGACCGCATGAGCATGACTCATCAATTTTCCGCTCTAGAGAGGAAGGGTAGTAGACACCCTAACGCTCTTGCCCTTTGGATTCCACTTGAGAAGAGGTTTCCCCTTGGCATCCTTCAACTTCCTCCCAAAGCCGGTCAGAGGGAAAGGCTTGCTAACAACCTCTAATTCTCTGGCGGGTTCAGCGGCCTACCTCTCCTGCTCTCTCCTCTTCCACATCTCTCTTTGGGTGAGCACCTCTTCATCTGTCGCCACCGGATTGACTGAAGGGACCACAAAGGTCGCTGAAAAGAGAAAAGAGTTAGAAAAATAAAAGGAAAATGGTTCTATGATCGCAGGAGACCCCGGTAAATCTTCATAGTGTCTTCTGGGGTGATCGCGATGATCTCATGCCAAATCACCAGGTAGTGAAGGAGATCAAATCGCTTTCTTGCCAAGAAGACTAGAAGCTTAACCTCCTCTTCCACGATGTTTTTAGGTATGCGAAAGACCCCTTCAGCTCGGCGAGTCGGCGTGAATTTGAGACCGCTGAGGTTGCCTTCAAAGATCAAGAAACTCTCCGTATAGAAGGGGATCTTTTTGAGGAGGTTAACCACCTTGATAGCATTGTAGTAGAAGTATAGGAGCCTCTTGAACTACTCCTCTTTCTTCCCCTATTTCAACGACTTTACAGTGAAGGTCGCACGGAAGAGGGTCATTGTGAACTTTACTCTTGCCGATCTCAGGTAGTTCATGAAGATCGTTATGAGATCGATTGAGTTCGATGACAGCTGGGCGAACATAATCCCGTAGTACTCCATCATTTCCAGAACCTCCTAGGGGAGAGGATCATCAGACCGCAATCGAAGTGATCGATTGGGATGATGAACTTGTTGTCCTCGCCAAAATTCAAGCCTTCATCTTCTGAAAGTAGCCTGGCGATGATCTGAGTTTGTATCATGTGCTTTCCCAAAAATTTCACATATTCATCTCTGGAAAGTCGGCAAGGTTTGTGATTGGCTTCAAGGAAGATCTCAGCAGCAGTGGCTTGAGCGGACACCATTTTTTGAGTTCGCTGAGACCGGTACTTTGGGTGCATTCAGAAAGTATGAAATGGAGATTCTAAAGCCAGCTATTTATAGAAGTTGAGGGATAATTTCATAATGATTACTTTTTCTAATACTGCCCAGTAACCTGTATAGACCGTTGAACCTACATAAGTTAAAAGAAATGGTAAGAAGTATAGTCGGTCTTAATAAATTGAGACTGCAGTATCTTAAGCAACAAGACAGAAATATACTAAGGAAAAGAGATCAGCATCATAACAATCATAGACATCACATATAATGAAAAATCAGATTGTCACAATATATTACACCAAGTTCAAATTGTTCAGAATTAATGTTTTAAGACCATATGAAATCAACAGTTAAAATTTATCTCCTTAGTGGGTGCTTTCTTCCAATGAAGACCGCGACATCCTGCATCTCATGGACAACAGACGGGGCGGTCGCCAAGCTCTAATTTGCTGACATTGCAGCTCGATGGATCTTCGCGATGTCCTTGTCTACCTGGTCCAAAGGAATCATGACGATCTAAGAAGTCGGTCTCTCTTCTGGAAGACCTCCAGAAGTTCCCAAACTCATGGCCATTTGAGCGGGACCATCTTTGAGTGTCGCGATCTCAACGACCAGAGCAACAACTTTTCCCTTGTAATATTCCGCATCCTTCTCCGCCCTCTGGATCGCCCTGGTGAGTTCAACATTCTTCAGATCGCACTCCTCATAGACTCATTTTTCATTAGAGCGCAACCTCTCTTCAAAATCAGTGGTCTGAATCCGGAGTTGATCATCTTTTGCCCGCTCTCGAGTCTGCATAGTGCAGATATCCTCAAACATTGGCTTGAGAATGCTAGCGTGCTACGGAGGAATCATCAACTTTTATGGGATCTCCCCTTCTTCACGGACCTAGTCGATCTCATCAACATCTGCGATCAAAAGAAGGGGCTATTAGCTTAGTTTGAACAACTAAAAAATGAAAGAGATCACGTAGAGAGAATACTTGGAAAGAAATCAAGACTGCAGTCACGTAAGTCATTTTCAACATCTTTTGAAACCGTAAGGTCTGCGGTGCAAAAGGCGGTCTGAACTTCTAAAGCGCTCTAGGTTCATTCTTTCCAAATCCCTTCTTTCGATCTCTCTCCTTCTTTTCTTCTTGTTTTTAATTCTGCATTGATATTAAGAATGTCATATATTTCGATGATGACGATCTTACACCGCTCTTTTGGAGATCAAGTTCGAAGAGCTGGCAGAGGAAGAAACTCTGGCAGTCTCATGATCAGTGTCACCTTTCTAGTTCACAGGGCAGAGACCACTACCGTGCGGTTTGCCGCCATTTTATCCATCTTGGTCTCCTGATCGGCAGAAAGATCCTTTAGACCGGCAGATATCGCGGTCTTCTCCTTCTTGAGCTGTTGCACCCCTTCTTTTTCCTCTTCTTCCTTCTTCTTCTTCTTCTCAGCGGTCTTCTTTTTCTTCTTGTCCATCTTCTTCTCCTCCTCCTCAATCCTCCTCTTTTTTTCTAACTCTACCTCCTTCCCCTTTCTTTCCTTCTCTGCAACAATTTGTGCTGCCTTCTCCTCCTTCTCTTTCCTCTCCTTCTCTGCATCAATCTGCATTGCCTTCTCCTCCTCTACTCTCTTCATCCTCTCCTCTTCCTTTTCCTTCTCCTCTCTTTCCTCCACCTCCTTCTTATCCAACTCTGTTTTTCACCTTACCGCTTCCTCTGTGGTCTTCTTCATCTTAATGATCTCTCACTCTTTGCCGGCCTCCCAAAGCTGTTCAAATTCAAAGGGGTCGAGTTCATGTGAGATCGAACATACAAGATCGTTAGAAAAATCATCATCAAGATAAACAATCAACTCTGAGTCCGCTCTCCTTGAAGACGGTGAGACCGCAAGAGGAAAAGAGAGATCGTTCTGGTCTCTTACCTTTTTAGGCTCATCTACATCAGGATGTCCCATACCGCCTTATTCAGGTAGTATGGCCTTCTTGACTAAAGCGGTCTTGACATTCACTTCTTTATTTTCATCACTGAAAGTATCTAGTTGCGGCCTAAATCACCTAGAGGGGGGGTGAATAGGTGGATTCTATGTCTTTACGTGGAATTAAAATATAACACAAAAATGAACACAATAAAGCACAGCACAGACACAAGGATTTTATAGAGGTTCCCCGATGTGGGTAGTCCTCTTTCCCGCCTCGCCTATCTAGCACTTCGAGGCTAGACTCGGCTACTTCACCAGTCTCAGATTATGAATAATCTTACACCTCGGAGTCAAAACTCCTACAACTCGGAGTAAAACAACTCCTACAACTCGGAGTAAACAACTCCTACAAATAACTCGGTGTAAAAACTCCTACAGAAATCAAATAGAGATAGAAATAAAATACTTCTTCTAAACCTCAACAGAGATTAACTTCAGATCTTGGGAAAACTGAGTCTTCTTCTTCCTTGAGAGAGAAAGCTTGGATCTTGAAAGATTTGGAAGAAAATAGACTTGGCAAACCTGATCTGAATAGGCCCTTTGATTTACTTGAAAGAATCTTCAATATAGAGTGCAACAATAAGATCAAAGGCCTTCTTATCTTAGAAATCTCTAACAACAATGAAGAATAAATCTTGAGCAGCAGATGTTAGGTCTCAGAATACTTGTTCAGCAAAGGAAGAAGAAAACGGCTGTTCTTTTCTGAACAAATCGGGTGAAGAAGAAGATGTTCCTTGCCCTAAAAATAAAGGATTATTTATAGGGAGGACTTCAACGGCTCGTGCGACAAAGAAGGGAGGAACGACACGTGTACTGTACATGGCGGCCAACCCTAATTTTCAAAAACGAAACAAAGATTTGAAATCCGTCTGTCCATCATTCGTCGAGACTTCACGTGAACATTCGACGAAAAGACTTGGCCACAGAAAAACACTGAACAACCCTTGAAAAACACCTTCTGTTTTCATTCGTCGGGATTCGTCGGGATTCGTCGGGAGTTCACGAGAACATTCGACGAATGGACTTAGCTGCGGATTTTTCTTCTTTAAACAAGACAAATGGCTTCTGTCTTGATTCGTCGGGATTCGTCGGGAGTTCACGAGAACATCCGACGAATGGACTTAGCTGCAGATTTTTCTTCTTTAAGCAAGACAAATGGCTTCTGTCTTGATTCGTCGGGATTCATCGGAATGTCCCGAGACATCTCGACGAATTAACATAGCAAAACTTTCTTTTCTTCTGAAAACCTGCTCCACTCCTCAACCTTGAAAACCTTCAGTTATGAGTATATGAAGTACACCCCAAAAGAGAGATTACACATGGACCAACACTTTGTTCTACACAATGAGTGATTACATTGTCCAGAACTGTGTTTGGTGATCCATTGCAACCTGACTTTGGTGTGCACTTAGCATTAAGACCTGTCATAACACATCTAAATAGAAATCATCAAATACATACTCAATTCATTTTAGTTCACTAGGGGACATCTTCAAATCTAGGTGATTGTGGACACAATACCCAACAATCTCCCCCTATTTGAAGATGTCATAACCCTATGCACTAAGTTGAATTACACAGAAAATATAATAAATAAGAAGTGCACAACCCAGGCAGTAATATTTAAAGAAAAACAGAATAAGACTGAATGTTTAACTTAACACAAAAGAAATGTATATATATATATATAAGCAAAGAAAACATCATGATTCCAGACTAGCTCAGCTCATTCATGATCTTTGCCTTTCTGCTTTACAAACATTCTTTCTGTTGAAACCGATTTCTCGGTCTCTCGTAGAGCTCGGGGCCCTCACCGAAATGAGGGGCGGCTAGCCCTTACTGATCCCTCGAGGAGGGTGGACGGAAGATTAAGAATTTGACTAAGACCTTAGTCACAGCGAGGAGGTCCCTCCACTAACCCGGAAGATTGTTGAGCGCTTCCCCTCCCAAGCCAAAGCTGAGACTTGGGCACCTTGGAGAGCTCTGGAAATGCTAACCAAAGAAAGCCTAAGGAGAGGGAAGCTGAAGTTCGATCATCTCCAAAGGTGCCCTTAAGGTCCTATTTATAGATTTTTTGGTCTGGTCTGCAAATAACAGGATTCTGCCTTTAGATTTTACTATCTGCACCCCAAATGGGTCTGCTAACAGCCAAGCTCCGCTGTTTGGAGAGGCTAAGGGCAGACCACCAAGGGTAAAATGGTAAGTTGCCCCTAATGATTTATGGGTAAGGGGTTGCGATGACCTTGATGTCTGAGCTCTCGCAGGCCTTCTCGCAGGCCTTCTCGCGGGTCAATCCATGGGATCGCCTCGCGAGAGCCTTGCTGAAGGAGTTCTCGCGGGTCCTCTCGCGAATACGACCCGCGGCATCTCTTTTAGAAGGTCATCTCGCAAGGACCTCACTGCTTATTTTGGTAGTCTGCCGAGGTTTCATCGGCTGGGTCAATCTTGGCGAGGTCTGGGCCTCGCCGCTCCCGTCTCGCTTGATTTCCTTACTTGGCGAATATCGGGGTTGTACACAATCCCGCTCTTCGCGAGGACTGATGTCCTCGCGAAGAATAGTCCAACCCCTGATATTCCACGCTCACCGCACCAAAATGTTGAAACCGATTTCTCGGTCTCTCGTAGAGCTCGGGGCCCTCACCGAAATGAGGAACGGCTAGCCCTTACTGATCCCTCGAGGAGGGTGGACGGAAGATTAAGAATTTGACTAAGACCTTAGTCACAGCGAGGAGGTCCCTCCACTAACCCGGAAGATCGTTGAGCGCTTCCCCTCCCAAGCCAAAGCTGAGACTTGGGCACCTTGGAGAGCTCTAGAAATGCTAACCAAAGAAAGCCTAAGGAGAGGGAAGCTGAAGTTCGATCATCTCCAAAGGTGCCCTTAAGGTCCTATTTATAGATTTTCTGGTCTGGTCTGCAAATAACAGGATTCTGCCTTTAGATTTTACTATCTGCACCCCAAATAGGTCTGCTAACAGCCAAGCTCCGCTGTTTGGAGAGGCTAAGGGCAGACCACCAAGGGTAAAATGGTAAGTTGCCCCTAATGATTTACGGATAAGGGGTTGCGATGACCTTGCTGTCTGAGCTCTCGCAGGCCTTCTCGCAGGCCTTCTCGCGGGTCAATCCGGGGGATCGCCTCGCGAGAGCCTTGCTGAAGGAGTTCTCGCGGGTCCTCTCGCGAATACGACCCGCGGCATCTCTTTTAGAAGGTCGTCTCGCAAGGACCTCACTGCTTATTTTGGTAGTCTGCCGAGGTTTCATCGGCTGGGTCAATCTTGGCGAGGTATGGGCCTCGCCGCTCCCATCTCGCTTGATTTCCTTACTTGGCGAATATCGGGGTTGTACACTTTCCACTGCCTCAGCTTTCTTCTTCTGTTCAGATTCCATTCTCTCAAAGAATGCCTTTGGCTTAGGCCAATATTTATCAGGAGCAGTCTCTTTAGATCCACCTGTCTTGAAATGAATTCTTCTTTCAGTTATCCTCTTCTCAAACTTACTCCATTCTTCTGAACTGTAGTGATCACTGACTTTTTCATTTTGATTACTGACTCTTTTGAAGGCTGTGAGAACAATACTTTTGGAGGTGGGGCTCCAGCTTTCTTGGAAGTTTCTAGGAGGAGGCCTATCATAAAATTCTCTAATCCTTTTATAGGGATTAGACCTCTTTACAGATGGCTTGTCATCAAATAGCTTTCTTTTCAAAGACTTTCCAGAGGGTTCAGCAACAGTGGAGCTGTCAGGCTCTTGAGCAGGAATTGGATCATCCCAGAACTCTTTATAAGTGGAGGCAGGGATGTCTTCTTCATCAGAATCAAGATCCTCAACAGGATTTGGAGAAAAGCTTGGAGCCCTGGGTCCTGGAGCACTTGATGAAGGAACATCTGACCCTTTATTTACAACAGAAAATCCAAGCATTCCAGCAACTTCCTTGAACAGCCAACTTTGTGCTTCATGAGTGTACCAATTCACATCCTTAACATTTTGTAAAATGTTCTCCTTGAGCTCTTGCATTTTTGAAGATACATTTTCATTTAAGTCATTCAACTTACTTGCATTCTCTTCTAACTTTGTCACCATACTCTCCTCCCCCTTTATGACATCTTCATGTAGGAGGGAATAAAGTTTGTTCAGCTGACGCTCAACTTGACTGTCCAGAAAAGTGATCCCTTGATCATGAGCAGTGTTGAGAATAGAGTGAGCAGTATTCAGATTTACTACATCTTCACCAACCTGATGCAGATTCTTTAGAGCATGCCCAACTCCTTGATTGGTGTGGTCCAAAGCTTTTCCTGCTTTTGTCATCCAAGCTTCTTGATCATTCTTGAATTTGCTCATCTCATATCTCATTTCAGCCATTTCTTGCCTCAAAGCACTATCAACTGAATCTATTTTCTTATAAACTTGCTTGATAGACTGATCTAAGTGCTCAGTCTGAACCTTCAGCAAACCTGCAATTGACTTCAGCATAGAAGAGTGAGAGCTATCACCAGTCTCAAACTCTTCGGGAGAGATTTTATCATCCACAAAACTTGTAGACTGTGCTTGCTTATCAAGCACAGTTACTCTTGGAGATGTGCTACCAGCTACAAGAACTTCTGGATACCAGGGCAATAACAACACAGAAGGAAAGACCTCAGGAAAAGCAGATTCAGCCATGAAAATATCTTCCTGGTCCTTCTCCCCCTCAGCTAGAGACATCTTCTTGGCAAACTCCAACCTTGCACCAAAACTGCCCTTCTCCATAGAGTCAGATTTCCCAGAGGGAACAGAAGGAGAATCTGGCAAGTCTTCATGATCTTCAGAATGAGAATCAACCATTGCAGGTGATCTCCTTGAATCTTCTAACTGAGCAGCCTCATCTACATCAGCAACATTCCCTGGACCCTCTAGGTCAAGACCAGCATCAGGGACAGCATCATTAACAGGATCAAGAGGAGCTTGATCAGCTTCATTGGGAGGAAATTCTTCTGCATCACCACCACCTGCACCAATGTCTCTTGGGGTTGGAAACTCCCCCTCAACATGTTCATCTCTTTCCTGATCAGGAGCTGGACTATGTCCACTACCCCTGTAGGATTGACCTGCTTCAAGAGTCCTATTCTCATTATGCATAGGGTCCTCACCATCACTAACAGCAGCCTTAACTCCAACATTCCCTAAACCCTTGGGAATGACCCTTTCCCATTTGGAGAAAATGGATGAGTTGATTTTCTTGGTGTGGTGGATGGGGATACCTCTTCCAAGATTAAAAAAATCTGGATTGCTACCATTTAGAAGCAGACTGAGAATTCTTCCAAAATTGGGAGCAAGAAAACTCTCTTTAATCTTCTCAAAAATTACTTCACCAAAATTAAAATTTTTCCGACAGATTATAGCAGTGTGAATTTTGAAAGCTTCTTCAGAGAGGTAGTCATGAGAGCCTACCTTACACAATAAGACTTTTCCTAAAATGTCACACAGAAGCTTACCTCCATCATTCATAAATTTCCTTCTGATTTTAGAGCTTTCATAAAGAATACCACAGAATCTCCTGGCTCTGAGAATATCTTCAACAAACAGTTCTTCTGTTTCGACTTCAGGCATCCTCAAAAGTCTGTTAATGCCACTAGCCTTCAGGATAATTTTGCATGACCTAATTGAGCTTTTGATCTTCTTACCTTGATTGGTGATTTTTGCATTTCTAAAGAACTCAAGAACATCCTGTTCTAGGATTTTAGCCGACTCCTCCAAAACAAAACTGAGCCCGGCGACATCAAGATAACATTTCGGAAATCATCTGAAGCTGTGCGAAATGCACCTCGCACAAGCTCTCCACCTGAATGCAGTCCAGCCTTGGGCTCCATTGAGCTCGTCGAAGTCGGGGAAGAAGAATCAGAGAAATCGCGAGAGAGACGAAAGGTCGGGAAGGGTTTCACGGAAGATTTCGTGGAATCAAGCGTTTTCTTTGATTTATATATATATATAAATTGAAATGAGGCGCGTACCTGAATGAAGATTAAATCGCATTTAATAAGAATAGGATTCCACGGGAGGCGATCTGAGAATAAAAATATTTGACCCGTGAAAACCGTGTAACCTGCTTGAGAAAAGTCTCAAATTTTACGGGAAATTCCATGCAAATTCGTGAAATGCCAACAGTCCTGTCTTCAAGTTTCCTTGTTAAGCATTCCATCAAGTTTCCTTGTTAAGCATTCCAAGTTCCATTTTGAAGAAATTGAATTTGGTTTCGTCCAGAGGCTTCGTAAAAATATCTGCAATTTGTTTGTCAGTATTAACATATAACAAATTTATATCCTTACTCTCAACATGTTCCCGGATGAAGTGGTAGCGAAGCTCAATATGCTTCGTTCTGCTGTGAGAGACTGGATTATTTGCTATGGCAATAGCACTTGAGGAGTCACAGAACATGGGGATTTCTGTGAGCTTTAAGTTATAGTCCTCAAGCTGATTTTTCATCCACAAAAGTTGTGCGCAGCAACTGCCGGCAGAGATATACTCTGATTCAGCAGTCGATTATTTTGCTTCTTGCTACTCCAGGAAACGAGCCTTTTTCCTAAGAACTGGCAAGTTCCCGAAGTGCTCTTCCTATCATCTTTGCTACCTGCAAAATCAGCGTCTGAAAAACCAATTAGTTCAAAATCATTGCTTCTTGGGTACCATAAGCCGAGATTTGGTGTAGCCTTAAGGTATCTCAAAATCCTCTTTACAGCGGCATAATGAGATTCCTTACAGTTCACCTGATACCTGGCACAAAAACATGTTGAAAACATTATATCAGGCCTAGTAGCAGTGAGATGGAGCAAGGACCCAATTATGCTTCTGTACTTGGTTTCATCAAAAGGTTTCCCTTTCTCATCCTTGTCCAGAGACATGCTTGAGCCCATTGGAGTCCTCATTGAGGTTGCACTCTCCATTCCAAATTTCTTAAGAATCTCTTTGGTGAACTTCGTCTGAGAGATGAAAATTGCATCTTCAGATTGGTGCACCTGGAGTCCTAAGAAATATTTCAACTCTCCCATGCTGCTCATTTCAAACTTACCTTGCATCAAATTAGAAAACTTTTTGCAAAGTTTGTCATCTGTAGAGCCGAAAATAATATCGTCGACATAGATTTGCACAAGCAAAATCTCGCCTTTAACTTCCCTAAGAAACAATGTCTTGTCTATTGTTCCTCTTGTAAATTTGTTCTCAAGAAGAAACTTAGACAATGTCTCATACCAGGCTCGGGGTGCCTGTTTGAGACCATACAAGGCTTTATGTAAATAATATACATGATCAGGAAAGTTAGGATCTACAAAACCTGGAGGCTGAGCTACATATACTTCCTTTTAAGGTCTCCATTCAGAAAGGCTGACTTTACATCCATCTGGAAAACCTTAAAGCCCTTATATGCAGCATAAGCCAGAAATAATCCGATGGCTTCAAGTCTTGCTACTGGTGCGAAGGTCTGATCAAAGTTAATCCCTTCTTCTTGCATGTATCCTTGTGCAACCAGTCTTGCTTTGTTCTTTGTGATGATGCCCTTTTCATCAAGCTTGTTCCGGTAGATCCATTTGGTTCCAATCACATTCTGTCCTTTGGGTCTTGGTACCAACTTCCAAACTTTACATCTCTTGAATTGGTTGAGCTCCTCTTGCTTAGCAAGGATCCAAGAGGGATCGGTGTTTGCTTCTTCAAACTTCTTCGGCACAATCTGTGAAATAAAACTTGAATGTAAAACTTCGTTAGTTGTACCTCTTCTCGTTAGAACTTTGCTTGAAGGATCTCCGATAATCTGATCAGCTGGATGATCTCTTAAATGTCTGATCATTCCAGCATTTAGATGACCATGAGGTTCCTGCACTTCAGGTACATCTTCATCTTCCTGAGGGTCATCTTCCTCACATGTAGAAGGAACATTTACTTCAATAGATTTTGGAACGTCTTCCTTTACAACTTCTTCTAAGTGTAGTTCTTTGATCCTTGCATCTGCATCTTCAACAAAGACACTAGAAGAGCTGCTTTGAAGCATACTCATCTCATCAAATATAACATTATAAGTCTCCTCTACAACCAGGGTTTTCTTGTTGAAAATCCTATATGCCTTGCTTTGGCTACTATAACCTACAAAAATACCTTCAAAACATTTTTCACTAAATTTAGTTTTGTAATATTTCCCGTTATTAAGTACGAAGCATTTACTACCAAAAATTCTAAAATAAGACAGGGTTGGTTTCTTGCCCTTCAGAAGTTCATAAGGAGTCTTATGATGATTCTTGTTGATCAGTGTTCTGTTTTGCACGTGGCAAGCAGTGTTGATGCCTTCAGCCCAGAAGTATTCTGGTAGTGAAGAGTCACTCAACATTGTTCTGCAAGCCTCTATGAGTGTTCTATTCTTTCTCTCAGCTACTCCATTTTGTTGTGGAGTACGGGGAGAGGAAAACTCATGAAAGATACCTAGGCTTTCACAAAATTTGGTCATAGCTCCAGACTTGAATTCTGTACCATGATCACTTCGGATTTTGACCACAGAACATTCCAACTCATTCAGGATTTGCTTGACGAATGTGGTGAAAGAAGCAAAGGTGTCTGACTTGTGTTTCAGAAAGAATACCCAAGCAAAACGTGAGTAGTCATCAACAACAACCAACGTATAAGACTTACCTCCTATACTTCGGATTGGCATGGGACCAAACAAGTCCATATGGAGCAGATATAAGCATCTGTTAGAATCTTTGCCAACAATGCTTTTAAAGGTTGCCCGAGTCTGCTTACCCATTTGGCATGCATGACACGGTCTTTCTTTAATGCACTTAACATCAGGAGCATCACGAACTAAATTGTGAGAAAATAACATACTAATCATTTTAAAATTTATATGTGCTAGTCTCTTGTGCCACTGGTCACAGAGAGATGCACTATCTTTTGCTAAAAAACACACTGGTGTAGAAGAGTCTAAACATAGAAAATTTAAGCAGAAAATATTTCTACTCCGAGTGCCTGTTAAAATAGTTTCTGACGTATCAGTTGACTTTATCAAGCACTTGTCCTTGTAGAACTCAACCATACAGCCTTTGTCACATAATTGACTTATGCTAATGAGATTATGTTGTAATCCTTTAACATAAGCTACATCTGTGAAAGAGACTATACCGTTGGTAATCATACCGTAGCCTTTCGTGATTCCCCGATCAGATCCGCCAAAAATAACTTTTGGTCCATCTTTCACCGGGGTATACTCTTGTAATAAACTTCTTGTTCTGGTCATGTGACGAGAACATCCACTGTCCAAGTACCATATGGGATTTGAGTTGGCCTTTGGACATACCTGCAATCAATAATCAATTACCCTTAGGAACCCAAAACGATTTGGGTCCTTGGCTTCTTGTTAGATGACCGCCACTTGGAAAGTTAACATTGCGAGGAGTCATTCTTGCATTGTTAATCCGTGGAGTCGAGACATTTCTTGGATTAAACCAACAATCAATGGCAAAGTGACCAACCTTGCCACAACACCAACAATCGAACCGATTGTACCTTCTCTTTGTCTCCTGTTTTACTTTTTGAACGGGAGGTGCAACAGGAGTGACTTTCTTAATAGGAGCTTTCTTAGAAGTGGGGGCCTCATGGTGACAGCACACACATGGCTCCAACTTCTTCTCAACAGATTTGGGTGCAATCGTTTTAATTTTTGGTGCCTTCTTATGAGCTGATCCGTGAACAAACGGACCATGATCTTTGAGAATTATTTCTTCATGAGGAGCTTTGAATGGAGAGACGTCAAAGTTTCGGGGTATGCTCCATCCTTGATATCTATTACTAGGATCAACATATGTTGGTCTAGCAAAATGACCGTAGGATGAATCAAAGTCAAACGGGTTTGATGGAAAAATTACCTTCCTGAATGAAGATTGACTTTGATTAGCAGCTCCCTTCCCTTTCATGGCTCTTTTCTCAGCAGCCTTACTACTTTCGGCCTCATGACCAATTCCACTACCCTTCGCAGGAGCAGAAAACCTACCAATGATTGGAAGAATAGTCTTCGGCTTCGAGAATCTTTCTACGAGCTTTCTTTCCGCCTTCAACTTATCTTCTAGTTCATTTATAGTTTTCTCTTTTAGATTCAACAACTCAGTGGAGCTTTTCAGTTCGTCTTTCAAGAGTTGGATTTCATCTTTGAGAGGAGTTAATTGTTCAACTTCCTCCCTCAAAGCTAATTCCACTGTCTCGAGAGATTCAATTTCTTTTGACTTGGATTTGACGACCTTGCGGCACTTGTCAAATCCCTTCTCAAGGGCATTATAATGAGTTATTAAATCAGAGTCCTCCTCTGATGAGTAGCCTTCATTTGCTACGGATGCAGTCTCATCTTCAGAAGCAGACAGAGGGGTATGAGAGTTTACCTTCCCCTTATAAGAGGAGTCACCTATTTCTTCGTCTAGCTGTGCCATTAGCCCAAAGTAGGCTTCTTCATCTGAGCTTGATGCATCAGAGTCACCGTCGCTCAGAGTCTTGGCCTTTTTAGCGAGGAGGCTCTTTTCCTTCTTCTTTCCTTTAAAGGATCTCTTTTCTTCCTTCTTTGATCCTTCTTTCTTTTTGTATGGACACTCGGCTATCACGTGTCCTGGCTTATTGCAGCAATAGCAAATAATGTCAGTGGAATCATATTTGTTCGGTTTAGATTTATACCTGTCATTATTGTAGTCCTTCTTGTGATGATCACCATCACGTCTTGATCTTCTGTGATCAAAAGCAGAGGATTGGCCTCTCTTCTGCTTTCTTTTATTCAGAAGTCTTTTGAATTGCTTGGAGATCAAAGAAAATTCTCCATCATACATCTCTGAACCTGAGGGGCTGGCATCAGATTCATCCTCATTAGAAGATGATCTCCTGACAGGTGGGAGAGCCTTGCTCTTTCTTGAGCTTTCAGCTTTCAGAGCGGAGGACTTCTCCCTTCCAGAGGCCCTGATCCCCTCTTCTTCAGCTTTGCGGGAATTCAACTTCAACTCATGGGACAAGAGCTTACCAAACAGCATTTGTGGCTCCGTGGTTCCTAGCTTTCCGAATTCTCTAATGGCTATAACCTTGGTGTCCCATTCTTTTGTCAGGGATCTCAAGAATTTGTCATTTAGTTCGCCAGTTGTGAATTCTCGATCATAGTTCCTAAGACCATTTACGATCTTGAAGAACTTCTCGTAGGTGTCAGAAATGGAGTCTCTTGGATCTTGCTTGAAAGCTTCGTATTCTTGGTTCAGCAACGATCTTCGGTAATCCCTCACTTCTTCGGTCCCTTCCATCAGAACGACTAGAGAATCCCACATTTCTTTAGCAGACTTGCAGTGAAGCAGATTTTGTAACATGGAATCATCAAATGCACCTGCTATGATGTTCTTTGCCTTCTTATCTAGGGCCACTAGAGCGATCTCATCTTTGGTTAGTTCCAACATCTTCTTGGGAATCATGATGGCAGAGTTTATTGAAGATGGTTTCATTAGAACATGGGGACCCTCTTCCACAATCTGAAAGATTCTTGGGTCAGCGGCTTCCATGTAGAATCTTACTCTTTCTTTCCATATTGGAAAGTTTTCTTTGGTGCAGACTGACAGCTTGACGGAATCCTTGGCTTTATCCATTCCAGACATACTTGTTTCAGCAACTAGATGAGGAGTCTTGTTCAAGGTGTTAGCCTTATAGCGAACAACCTCGCTTTGATACCAATTGCAAGTATCTAGTTGCGGCCTAAATCACCTAGAGGGGGGGGGGGTGAATAGGTGGATTCTATGTCTTTACGCGGAATTAAAATATAACACAGAAATGAACACAATAAAGCACAGCACAGACACAAGGATTTTATAGAGGTTCCCCGATGTGGGTAGTCCTCTTTCCCGCCTCGCCTATCTAGCACTTCGAGGCTAGACTCGGCTACTTCACCAGTCTCAGATTATGAATAATCTTACACCTCGGAGTCAAAACTCCTACAACTCGGAGTAAAACAACTCCTACAACTCGGAGTAAACAACTCCTACAAATAACTCGGAGTAAAAACTCCTACAGAAATCAAATAGAGATAGAAATAAAATACTTCTTCTAAACCTCATCAGAGATTAACTTCAGATCTTGGGAAAACTGAGTCTTCTTCTTCCTTGAGAGAGAAAGCTTGGATCTTGAAAGATTTGAAAGAAAATAGACTTGGCTAACTTGATCTGAATAGGCCCTTTGATTTACTTGAAAGAATCTTCAATATAGAGTGCAGCAATAAGATCAAAGGCCTTCTTATCTGAGAAATCTCTAACAACAATGAAGAATAAATCTTGAGCAGCAGATGTTAGGTCTCAGAATACTTGTTCAGCAAAGGAAGAAGAAAACGGCTGTTCTTTTCTGAACAAATCGGGTGAAGAAGAAGATGTTCCTTGCCCTAAAAATAAAGGATTATTTATAGGGAGGACTTCAACAGCTCGTGCGACAAAGAAGGGAGGAACGACACGTGTACTGTACATGGCGGCCAACCCTAATTTTCGAAAACGAAACAAAGATTTGAAATCCGTCTGTCCGTCATTCGTCGAGACTTCACGTGAACATTCGACGAAAAGACTTGGCCACAGAAAAACACTGAACAACCCGTGAAAAACACCTTCTATTTTCATTCGTCGGGATTCGTCGGGAGTTCCGAGAACATTCGACGAATGGACTTAGCTGCAGATTTTTCTTCTTTAAACAAGACAAATGGCTTCTATCTTGATTCATCGGGATTCGTCGGGAGTTCACGAGAACATCGGACGAATGGACTTAGCTGCAGATTTTTCTTCTTTAAGCAAGACAAATGGCTTCTGTCTTGATTCGTCGGGATTCGTCGGAATGTCCCGAGACATCTCGATAAATTGACTTAGCAAAACTTTCTTTTCTTCTGAAAATCTGCTCCACTCCTCAACCTTGAAAACCTTCAGTTATGAGTATATGAAGTACACCCCAAAAGAGAGATTACACATGGACCAACACTTTGTTCTATACAATGAGGGATTACATTGTCCAGAACTATGTTTGGTGACCCATTGCAACCTGACTTTGGTGTGCACTTAGCATTAAGACCTGTCATAACACATCTAAACAGAAATCATCAAATACATACTCAATTCATTTTAATTCACTAGGGGACATCTTCAAATCTAGGTGATTGTGGACACAATACCCAACAATCACTTTTCCGTTTCTTGGCGGTCTAAACAGAAGAATCTGCCCCCTTTCTTTTTGTCTCTTTTATAGGTCCCTGCCGATCTGCGAGATGTTACCTATGATTTTCAGCCGAGGACTTCAATTTCTCCATCCCAGCTTTAATGGGCTCAGTGAAAGCGATCTCACCAGACCGGGTAGCGGTCGGGTTGAGAGCCTCGACTAACTTTAAAACTGCACAGTATTCCTCTGAGTATTCTCTAAAGGGGGGGTGAATATGGGTTTTAACAAATTCTTTATACTAAATATGCACACATAATAAACTACTATAATAACTATGCATTCAGCAATACCAATTCTGAATAAAGTAGAATAGAAAAATAGTAATCAGTAAACAGAAAATAGTAAAGGGACAACACAGAAAAGCAATACAGAAGACACGTAAATTTTATAGTCGTTCCCCAAAATGTGGGTACTCCACTCTTCTACCACCTTAGTAAGATTGCACTAACAGTGTCTGAGTCTTTTGATAAGGAGACTCTCAGAACCAACCCCGAGTCTTTTGATAAGGAGACTCCAAGAACCACTGAGTCTTTTATTAAGTAGATTTTTAGAACCACTGAGTCTTTTGCTAATGAGACTCTTAGAACCACCGAATCCTTTGAAGAGAGATTCTTAAAACTCTTTTACAGTTGCAGAATAAGAACAGTAGAAGAAGAAGAGAATAGGATTCTTCAGTTAGAATCCTTCAACAGCTATCTCTCTGGAAGCTGTTGCTTCTGTATACTTTAGGATCTGAATATAATGGACCCTTGCTTAAGATAGTGATGATTGCAAGGGTTATGAGCTTTGATCCTGATATTCTCAGCACTTTAGTTGGCTTGCTGCTATATGATGTAGAAAAAGAAGCAGCAAGCTTGTTGTTTTTGTTTTCCTGTACAGATAAGTTATTCTTCTCTTCTATTCTATCGTAGGGCTGCTTGAGGAAGAAGAATACAGAATGAAAAGATTGATTGTCTTTTTCTACCTTCTTCTGAATACTTATTATTTGTTGAATACTGTTTGATTTCTTTCCACTTATGTTCTATCCTTTTAAGGAATATCCATTGGATATTTAGTATTTCCTTAAATTTATGATTCCCGACCCGTCTATCTGATTTGAATAACTTCCAAGAATGTTTTTGTTGTACCTCTGAAATACTCTATTCCATTCTTGGCAATAGTCAAGCTGTTGTAATTCAAATTTCATCTTTGAAAACTTTGGAGAAGGATCAGAAAGGACAACAGAAAATATACTATTTTTATCTATATTCGACGCTGCGTCGACTTCATTATTTTTCATATTGACGCACCTCTGAGTTCTTATAGAAGCAACTTTGAATTCCTTCTTAGCTGTGGCTAAACTCATATGTCGATGTTGAGTCGAGTACTTATCGATGTATCCGTCGAGTTGAGGACTTGGACTTGAAATTTATCTTCTGCGTCGAATTGAAGTCAAAGTTGCGTCGACTTCTGAGATGGCTTCGAGAGGCTCTTCCTTCTTCATCGAGTACCTTTCTACGTTGCGTCGACTTGTCTTGATACTTTGACATGCATATTGAGTTACTTCGACTTTCAGTCAGAGTTACGTTGACAATTGGTCGAAGTTGCGCCGACTTCTATTCGACGCATGTTTTAACTTAACTAAATTTGTGCTTCTCTTATACCTGGTCTTGACACTCTAAGTGAATGTCATATCCTAGAATATCTAATGACCAGATTACCCTCTCTATACAATATGGGTAATACATTCTAGATGATGAAATCACTTTAAAATATTTTGTTAGATAAATCACAAGGGTGTTTCCCAATAATCTCCCATATATTAATATTAACAAATTTTACACATAATGTAAGTGATTTCAAACATACAGTTGAATAAAAGTACAGTACAAACACATATACAATAGACATAAAATGACAACATTATACAGATGCATATCTCAATATGACAAATTTGTAATTGATAAGATTGTCTTTCATAGCAATATCTTCAAGTATTTTACTGAGATGATATAATAGAGATTGTTCCTCATCAGAATACTTGTATTGTTTCTATTCTTGTGGAGGAGTTTTCCTTTTTCTGGGGAAGAATTTTTCTATCTAAACAACCTCCTTAGCAATTTTTGATACTTCATCCAAGAGCAGATTAGTTTCATCAGGCTCCCCCTGGGTTGATGCAGGCATCTCCCCCTGAGTTATTGGAGGATGCTCCCCATGGATTATTCCTGTTTGAAAGATGGTAATTCAGTTGGGATCAGGAACTTCAGCATCTAGAGCATTTTCTTCAGGTTCTTTTTCCTTCTCCTGGCTACTCTCCTTTTCTTGGGCATCCACTTCCTTCTCATGAACATTCTCCCAATTCTGAACCTTACTGACAAGAGAGGTTAAGAAAGATTTGTTCACCATTGAGGAGGACACAAAGTATTGGAGTGCCAGAAGTGTCTCTTTTGATTCTTGTATCTTAAACTCCATTTGAGAGTGCTTTCTGTTGAATTTTATGTCTTGAGTGGCTAGCAAGTCAGCAAATGTACCAGCAACTAGTATTACTGCTTGGGAGATAATTTGCTTAGCATCAAAGGATGGTGTATAAAGAGTGGTAGAAACAAGTGGGGGTGTGGATAGGATAATTGGAGGAAGCGCCGTGGAATCCTCATTGAAGTCTGGGAAGTTTTGGTGGATTGGTGATAGTGATTGATTATCTTCTGGAGTAATGAGAGATTGTGGTAAGGGAGTAGACTGGTTGTCTAGAGTATTTTCACCAGAAATGATGATGGATGGTTGTTGTTATGGTTGGAGAGGAATCTGAGGTTTAGGTTCTGGATCTGAAGTAAATGGGATGGACTAGAGGTTTTGATCAGTGGTATCTTATGGGACTAGAGATGAAGGAGGAGAGGGGGAAGCTTGACCAGGCTTCAGAATCTTCCTGGTCCACATTGAAAAGATCCAATATTTATTCTCTTGCCAGGAGGAATGAACACTCTCTTTGACTTGCACACCATTGGATAATGGTTGAAAAGGACCTGGCTCATAATTCTCAAATAAGCATTCTATTTATGAGAGTACTTATGGCCAATTAATTTTAGAAGACATCTCCCCCAATTTATCTTCTTGTTAATAGCTAGAACCCCCATGATCTGCATCTGCTGCTTTGGGATGGCATTATGTGCTGATATCTTTCATAACACCACCTTTCCCACAATATCTGCCAGGAATCTATATTCTTCAGAGAGATCAATCTTCTTCAGGTTGATGGCCTTTTCTTTTCTGAACTGCATTATCTGTAAAGCATGTCTTGCCTCTTCCCATATTAATTCATCAGAATCACTATGAGTTGGTAGATCAAAGGTCTGACTTAGCTCTCATTCAACATCAAGGATATTATTCCACATCAGAATCACTATGTTAATGTCATTCTCAGATATTATTCCATTGATGGAACCATCATCTCCTATGTGGAAGTTGTCCTTCACCTCTGTCAACTCAACATCAAGGATCTTGCACCTTGTTGAGATCAGTTTTGTCAATCCAGCAATATGGAACAAACCGAGAATGGCTTTGAAACTCTCAGCAACAGCATTGAATGATTCAACATCAACATCGAATCCTGAATTAACTTTAGGAGGGGCCATTGCTTATGTTGTACTTGCACAAAGTAGACAAGGAAGAAAGGGAGAGAGAAGAACACAAGAGAGATGGAGAGAAAGAGAGCACGAGAGCAAGAAAGAGAGAATTCCAAAGCGTAATAAATTAGAAGCCTATGTTGCTTAAGAGAAGACGATTCGTCGCAACTTAGGGTTGCTTTCAAAGCACCATCGACAAGGATTAATATTCAACGTGCCAAAATGTGTCGTAGCAGCTTCGAGAAGTGAAACTGTGTGCATGTCATGTCGATGTTGCGTCAATTATAATTCGACGCACCTTTGAATTTGTAGAGCAATTATTAAATTGATGTATGCGTCGATATGAAATTGACGCTGCGTCGATATGAAATCGACGCTGCGTCGAATGCTATTCGAATTATCTGATTCAGATGGCTCTCGAAGCTGGCGTCGAGTAGAATTAGACTGTATGTCGAATTCTATTCGACGCAACTCTGAATATACAGTTTTATTTTCTTAGAAAATTCATGTTGTTTTTCCCAGCAATGATTTTTATTAAAAAGTAGTATTTATAATATTATTTTTATGAACTATAAAATCAATAAAGAATTTTAGAGTAGAGATCACTTCCTTTGAGTATAAGTAGTTCATTATTGATCATTTAGTTCTTTCTTCTCCCTTCACAATCTTTGAGTGAAAGAACCCTGCATCTTCCTGCACAAGTTGCTTAAACATTAGATGGTACCCTAGTTACCTTGGGCCCTTTGCTTTTACCATTATAAAGAGATATGAAAGAATAAAATGGTCTTTCATGGTATCCTTTTGGATGGCAGAAGGTTGGTTTACCAAACCTATGCTTATTATCTTGGCACTGAAAATATGCATAGAATGAATCTACATATAATAGATCTGCAGAGTATCTAATAATTCTACTTTTGATTTTACCTTTTTGACTTATATTTAAAGGTTTGTCTGAATTATTTTTCTTTACAGTTTTCTTGTTGCTATTAGAATTTGCTATTAGAATTTGCTATTTGAAATGTAGTGGTTTTATCAGGATTATTATTGTTTTGTTCTTTAAGGTTTACACAGCTCTCATTCATTTGATAGTCACTTGGTCTAACAAATTTAACTGGATTTTTCCAGGCAGGTCTGCTAGGGACTTCTGTTCTAATGGATGAGTCTGCACCTAGACCTAGGTGCTTAAATCTCATGGAGAGATTTTGTGTAATATCCTTGAGCTTTTGAATCCTCCCATTGAGTCAGTCTTCAAAGGTTTTTGCCTTTGTGAGCTCTTCTTTTAGTTGTGTGTTTTCATTGGATAGATTCGTGATTATTGTTTCCTTTTTATAGATTTGATTTCTTAAATCAAAATTTCTAGAATATAAATCATCTTTCTTAAGATCTTCCAACTCTTCCCTAACTATTTCTAATTCTTTTTTAATTTTAAGATGATCATTACAAAATTCCTTAAAACCATCTTTGAATTCTACTGAATTAAATTCAAAATCATCAAAGAAACTTACCTGATCTCATTCATCATCTGAGGAGAACTCCAATGCCATCAGACAGGCAGCTTCAGTAGTAGTTTCTTCATCACTCTCTAATGAAGAGGAGCTTGAATCAGACTTTGTATCACTCCAGGTTTCAACAATGAAACCCTTTCCCTTCTTCTTGTCCTTTTTCTTGGAGGACTTATTCTTCTTGTGCTCCTTTCTTTTAGTTCTACTGTCCTGTTGCTCTTCAGGACACTCAGGAGCTATATATCATGGTTTCCTGCAGAAAAAGCATATCACTTCCTGCTTTGGAGTCTTATCAAATCTGGGTTTTGAGCCCCACTCTTTTCTTCTTGAGTCTTCTGTCTTGACCCACTTTCTGAATCTTCTAGCTATCAGACTAAACATCTCATCCTCAGGTGTGGAAGGATCCCCTTCATCATCTTTCAAGGCAAGACTCCTTTAGATAGGAGTTGAATCTATCTTCTTAATCTCTGTCTCAGCCCTGCTCTTCAGTAACAACTCATAAGATTTGAGCATTCCTAACAAAGCATCAATGGAGATCTCTCTATTGCATATGGACTCTCTAATGACCCGGATCCTAGAGTCCCATGTGCTTGGAAAGCACATGAGAAGCTTATCATTTACTTCAGTCAGAGAGATCTCCTTATCCAGACCTTTCAATTCATTTAGTATGGTGCTGAATCTGTCATACATATCAACTACACTTTCCTCAACTTTCTTTTGAAAGTTCTCATATTAGGATATAAGAAGGGACATGTTGTCCTTCCTTTCATCAGAGCTTTCTTCTACCAATCTGGAGAGATATTCCCTGATCTCTTTTGCTGATTGCAGTCAGCTACTTTCTGGAAGATGTCATCAGTCATTTTAGACAACAAAATGTTCATTGCTTTGACATCACAAGCCTTCTGTTTCTTTTCAGCATCTGTCCATTCATTTTTAGGCACAGTTTACTGAGTCACAGATCCACTAACATCTTGTCTGGCTGGAGCTGGGGGACCTAAAACAATAACATCAAAGATGTCTTCATCAATGAAGTTCATATATAATTTTATTCTGACCTTCTAGAGTGTAAACTTACTCAAGTTAAACACTGGTGGTCTTGTTAATGCATAGTCCTTAGAACTCATATTTTTGTTTGATGATAGTTTTTAAATATAAAAATATGTGATAGGTGATCGTTTGATCAAGGTGTTAGCCTTTTATGATCAACCTCCCTCTGATACCAATTGAATGTGCACAATGTGCCTCTAAGTATTCTCTAGAGCGGGGGGGGGGGGGGGGGGGGAATAAAGATTTTAACAAATTCTTTACACTAAATGTGCACACACAATAAACTACTCTAATAACTATGCATTCAACAATACCAATTCAGAATAAAGTAGAATAGAAAATAGTAATAAGTAAATAGAAAACAGTAAAGGGACAACACAGAAAAGAAATATAGAAGACATAAAAATTTTATAGTGGTTCCCCAAAATGTGGGTACTCCACTCTTCTACCACCTTAGTAGGATTGCACTAATAGTGCCTGAGTCTTTTGATAAGGAGATTCTAGAACCAACCAAGAGTCTTTTGATAAGGAGACTCTTAGAATCACTGAGGCTTTTGCTAAGGAGACTCTTAGAACCACTGAGCCTTTTTGCTAAGGAGACTCTTAGAACCACTGAATCCTTTGAAGATGGATTCTTAAAACTCTTTTACAATTACAGAACACGAACAGTAGAAGAGTATGAAGAGAATAAGATTCTTCAGTTTGAATCCTTCAGCAGCTGTCTCTCTGGAAGCTGTTGCTTCTGTTAACTTCAGGATCTGAATATAATGGACTCTTGCTTAAGATAGTGATGATTGCAAGGTTTATGAGCTTTTATCCAAATATTCTCTACATTTTAGTTGGCTTGTTGCTATATGATGTAGAAAAAGAAGCAGCAAGCTTGTTGTTTTTGTTTTCCTGTACAGAGTAGTTATTCTTCTCTTCTATTCTGTCTTAGGGCTGCTTGAGGAAGAAGAATACAGAATGATAAGATTGGTTGTCTTTTTCTTCCTTCATTTGAATACTTATTCTTTGTAGAATACTGTTTGATTTCTTTCCACTTCTGTTTTGTCCTTTTAAGGAATATCCATTGGACATTTAGTTTTTCCTTCAATTTATGTTTCCCGACCTGGCCATCTGATTTGAATAACTTCCAAGAATGTTTTTGTTGTACTTCTGAAATACTCCATTCCTTTCTTGGCAATAGTCGAGCCATTGTAATTCAAATTTCATCTTTAAAAACTTTGGAGAAGGATCAGAAAGGGCAGCAGAAAATATACTATTTCTGTCTGTATTCGACGCGGTGCCGACTTCATTATTCTTCATATTGACGCACCTCTGAGTTCTTATAGAAGCAACTTCGACTTCCTTCTTAGCTCTGGCTGAACTTAGATGTCGATGTTGCATCAAGTACTTATCGACGTATCCGTCGAGTTGAGGACTTGGACTTGAACTTTATCTTCTGCGTGGAATTGAAGTCAAAGTTGCGTCGACATCTCAGATGGCTTCGACAGGCTCTTCCTTCCACGTCGAGTTCATTTCGACATTGCGTTGATTTCACTTGATCCTTCGACAAGCAGTCTAAGTTACTTCGACTTTCAGTCAGAGTTGCGTTGACTTCTAGTCGAAGTTGTTGGACATGTGTGTCACATCCCTTTGTTTTAGAATAACAAATCCCATGTTGTATTTGATATTGCTTGTAGTGTGTTTATAGTGTGCAGGAACTATAGGTGCAATACTCCACAAGTAGAAGGAAGCATGGAATTAAACTTTTGAAAGGAGCAGCACTAACGCCAGCGTTATCACTACCGCCAGGCGCTAGCCGTTCGACGAAATTAAAGTGTGTCTCCGTTTGATGAAATATCCGTTCGACGAACTTGAAGCCACGATCAACGAAAGTTTGTTCTGCCACGCCTCCGAAAATTTTCGCTACCACCTGGCTCTATCTCAAGTTCGTGCACAGCGCCACACTGCCGACAGTTTCGCAACCGCTCCACATGAACGCTACCGCAGGTGCTAGGGAGCTACCACAGGCGCTATCGTCAAGTTCTATAAAATGGTGGGCACTCTCTCGTTTCAATTAGTGCTTCCAAAGAGATTACCTGTGCCATATTTCCAGAGCTGCTACTCTGCCGAAAGTTCATCTCCCACTCAAATTCAAAGAGGATTTCTGGAGAAGGAAGCCACCACGCTGCATCCGAAGAACGATCGCTTCAACCTCGCTTATGCTACAACGATCCTTCATCCTCATCTTCATAGATCTCATTTAGGGAGTTTCATTATTGTTATATTAATTTTCATTCCATAATTTTTTTGTAATCGTTAAGTTAATTCGCCTTGTGTTGGCGACTAGGTCTGGGTAGGACTTAGGGGGAAATTCACCTTATGTTGGCGACTAGTTCTAGGTGATTAGGTCTAGGGGGGCTCGAGGCCATATCCGGGGAAGGATTGACTAGAGCGGCTTGAGGCCTTATCCGGGGAAGGATAGGCTAAAGCCAACCGGTTTGTGAGGATACAAGTCGGTATAGAAAAGGAAAAGAAATTTATATTTGTACGCCTCCGATTTCTAGCGATATGGAAATCAAATTTATGTAAACACCTTTTTTTTCATATAATATAATCATGTCTCTTTTGTGTTTACTTGATTTCTATCATTTGGCATAATTTTTAGAATTGCAAATTTCAATTGTTTCCTTCTTTAAGTTAAATGGATTATTTCATTCTAATTATCTCTAAACAAGTTTAGTAAAAATTATCAAAGATTTTTGTTCCCTTATTCACCCCCCTCCCCCCCCCCCCCCCCTCTAAGGGCGCCGTGATATCCAACAAGTGGTATCAGAGGGAGGTTATTCCAAACGGTTTAAAAACTAGGAATAATGGCGTCTTATGATCTCGCTTTTTCTGAGAGTCAGGGAATTAGTAGACCTCCACTATTTACTGGGTCAGATTATAATTATTGGAAAAATAGGATGCGTTGTTTTCTTATGACCCTAGATATTGAGGTGTGGAATATGGTAGAAGAGGAATACTCTCCTCCTACATTTGTAGTTGGAGAGATAACTTTAGATAAACCAAAAGATAAATGGGATGATAGGGATAAACTAAAATGCAAAAATAACGCCAAGGCCATGAATGCTTTATTTTGTGCGTTAGATAGAAATGAATTTAATAGAATTTCTGCAAGTACTACTGCATATGAAATTTGGAATCATTTGGAAGTTACTCATGAAGGTACATCGCAGGTTAAAGATTCCAAGCTTTTCCAACTGGAGTCGGAATATGAAAAATTCTGAATGGATGAAAGCTAAGATGTTGATGGTATGTACACGCGCTTCACCAAGATCATCAATGCCTCAAAAGCTCTTGGAAAGACCTTCTCAAATGGCGACTTGGTCCGTAAGATCCTTCGTTCTCTTCCTCCAAAATTCAACCCGAAGGTGACGGCTATTTCGGAGTCGCACAACTTAAGAACGCTCCAAGTTGAGAGCCTCATTGGGACTCTCAAAACCCATGAGGTAGAACTCAAAATCCAATTTGATGAATACAACAAGGAGCCAAAGAAGAAGGCGTTGGCACTAAAATCAAAGAAAGAGTGCCAAGAGGATGAGGATGAAGATGAAGAAAGCCTTTTGGTGAAAAACTTCCAAAAATTCATGCGCAATCCGGAAAGGAGAAACACCTTTCGAAAATATTTCCAAAAGGGTGAAAGATGAAAAGGGTCATCTTCAAAGAAGGAAAAAGAGAGCGACAATGAAGAAGAGAGACCTCCACCGGAATGATATCATTGTACGAAGACGGGGCACATAAGGAGCCAATGCCCAAAATTCTTGAAGGAGAAAAAGGAGAAACGACACAAAGGGAAATAAAAGAGGAAGGTGCTAAAGGCAAAGACATGGGATGACTCCTCTTCCTCCTCCTCTGAAGAATCAAGTGGGTCTACATCAAGCGAAGATGAGGAAGCAAACATGTGCCTCATGGGACATGAAAATGACGGCGACGACACCAGTGTTCCTAGTGACACTGAGGTAACTCCTCCCACTTATGATGAATTGTTTAATGAATTCCTTGAAACTTGCAAAGCTTTTGATAAATATAGGAAAGATAGTATTTTATTAAATCGTGAAAATGAATCTCTTATTAAAGAAAATCAAAAGCTTTCCAAAAAGGTAATTATTTTAGAAAAGAGAAAGGTTTCTTGCCAAGAATGTGATCACTCCACAAAATTGGCAAAAGATATTGAAGAGTCACTTTCTAAAGCTCTCTCTCATGCCAAAACTCTTACAAAAGAGAATGGGGAATTAGAAAGGAAATTAGAAGCCTCTCTTTTGCAAATCAAAAATAATAAAAAAAGGTTTTGAAAATAGGTGTGTCATGCTTGTGAAAGAAAACTCTTCACTTAAAGCACAAGTTCATGATCTCACCATGGCCATTAAAAAATTTGGAATAGGCAAAAAATCTCTGGAAATGATTTTAGGGAACCACTGCCAGGGTTCTGGAAAATTTGGGCTCGGATATCGAGGTGAGGGCTACCGCCTGACGCTAGCCACTAACGTCGGCGCTAGCACTTCATACCAGAAACCTGAATTTTCTTTTTCAAAATGTTTTTCTTCTGTAAATCCAACTTATTCCAGCAAGAAAATATTCCAGAAAAGGGTCTCAACCCCCTTTATTTCGTGTGCAAACTGTTATAGGTTAGGTCACACATCTAGTTTTTGCAGGAGAATAAAACAAAATGCTTTAAAACAAATCTGGGTACCTAAGGCTTCCACTTATTCTATGGGTGGTACCACTTGGGTATCTGGATCTTTACTCTCATCTTCTTTCTAGATGTGCAGGCAGCCTAAGGACAATGAAGACGTGTGGTACTTGGATTCAAGATGCTCCAAGCACATGACGGGAAATAAAGCAAAGTTCCTTAGCCTAGAAAAGAAGAAGGGAGGGATCGTGACGTTTGGTGATAACGGAAAAGCAAGGATCATGGGAATTGGCACAGTTGGTAACAAATCCTTTACTATATCTAATGTTCTTTATGTGAAAGAATTAAAACACAATTTAATTTCTATTAGCCAATTATGTGATAAAGGATTAGATGTGTTATTTGAATCTTCCACTAATATATGCAAAATATCTAATCCTATTACAAACAATATTTTACTAACTGCACCAAGAATACACAATGTTTATATAGTTTCATTTCATGATCTTTCAAAATCATCTTTAAAATGTTTTATTACCAAAAATGATGAACTTGAACTTTGGCATAGAAGGCTAGGACATGCTAGCACAAAGTTTATTGTAAAACTTGCCAAAAGAGATTTAATTAGAGGATTGCCTAGATTAAATGGAAATTTACCTTCACTTTGTTCACCATGTCAAAAAGGTAAAATTACTAGATCCTCTTTCAAAAGTAAAAATGTTATTTCTACAACAAGACCTTTGCAATTAATTCATATGGATCTTTTTGGTCCCGTTAGCACCGCAAGTCTTGGTGGTAGATTATATACATATGTTTTAATAGATGATTTTTCTAGATATTGTTGGACAATATTTCTCTCATCCAAATCCGAAGCGTTTTGTGAATTTTCAAAATTATGTACTCGTATTCAAAATGAAAGTGATTTAAAAATTAAATGCATTCGCTCGGATCATGGAGGAGAATTTGAAAATGAAAAATTTACATCTTATTCTGATATGTTAGGCATAAAACATGAGTTCTCCGCACCACGCACACCACAACAAAATGGTATTGTAGAAAGAAATAATAGGACACTTCAAGAGCTAGCACGCACTATGTTATGTGAATATAAATTACCTAAGTTCTTTTGGGCCGAAGCCGTAAACACATCATGTTATGTTATAAATAGAATCATGCTTCGCCTATCTTTAAATCTCACACCATATGAACTTTATTTTCAAAAGAAGCCTAATTTATCTTACTTCAAAGTTTTTGGTTGTAAATGCTTTATTTAAAATACAAAAGATATCTTGGGAAAGTTTGATGAAAAATGTGATGAAGGAACATTTCTTGGATGCTCTTCAACTGGTAAAGCTTATAGAGTTTTTAATAAAAGAACTAGAAAAGTTGAAGAGTCAATTAATGTGAAATTTGATGAGCTTGTTCCTTGTATAAAAAGACTTTCCACAGGCAAAGAGGATGATCTATTACCTCCTTTGGAGCATGGTGATGAAGAACCTTCCAAAGAAGAAGAAGAGGAGGCCAAGAAAGATGAATATGTACCTCCAAGCGTCATAAAATTCACAAAGGATCATCCACGGGAAGTTATAATTGGTGAACCATCCATCGGGGTAAGAACTCGCTCTTCTCTTCATGAATCTTTTTCAAATATTTGTTTTGTTTCCAAAATAGAACCAAAAAACGTTTCTACTGCTTTAAATGATGAATTTTGGTTTTTGGCTATGAATGAAGAGTTAGAACAATTTGAGCGACATAATGTTTGGAAATTAGTTGAAAGACCATCTAATCACCCGATTGTAGGTGTAAAATGGATTTTTAAAAATAAATTAGATGGTGAGTCAAGAATCTCTAGAAATAAAGCACGATTAGTAGCACAAGGATATTCTCAAATCGAGGGGATAGATTCTGATGAATCTTTTGCACCCGTTGCTAGATTAGAGTCTATAAGAATTTTTCTAGCATTTGCAATCTATAAAAGAATAAAACTATTTCAAATGGATGTGAAAAGTGCTTTTCTAAACGGGTTTGTAAAAGAAGAAGTTTATGTTGAACAACCCCCCCCCCCCCCAGTTTTATTAATGAAAAATTTCCAAATCATGTTTATAAACTAGAAAAAGCGCTTTATGGTTTAAAACAAGCGCCCCGTGCATGGTATGAAAGACTTACATCATTTTTGTTAAAGCACGGTTATATTATGGGAAGTGTGGATAATACTCTCTTCATTAAGCACAACAATGATGATATAATTATTTTACAAATATATGTTGATGATATTATTTTTGGATCTACTAATGAAGAGATGTGTAAAGAAGTTATTTTAATGATTAAAAATGAATTTGAAATGAGTCTTGTATGAGAACTTTCTTATTTCCTTGGTTTTCAAATATCACAAAGAATTGATGGTATTTTTGTATGTCAAACAAAATATGTCCATGATATGCTTAAACATTTTGGATTTGAAAACCTTAAATATGCTTCTACACCAATGAGTGCATCACTAAAATTAGGAAAAGATGAATTAGGAATTTCTATAGATCAAACTTTATATAGAGGTATGATAGGATCTCTACTTTATCTAAGTGCAACTAGACCCGATATTATGTTTGCCGTATGCTTATGTGCTCGATTTCAAGCCAATCCAAAGAATCTCATTTAAAAGCGGAAAAACAAATTTTTAGATATCTCATTGGGTCATCTAGACTAGGATTATGGTACCCGCACAATAATTCATTTACACTTCACGGCTACTCCGACTCGTACTATGCCGGTTGTTCACTTGATAGAAAAATCACTAGTGGTACTTGTCATTTTCTAGGACCTTCATTAGTTGCATGGTCTAGTAGGAAACAAAATTCGGTTGCACTCTCCACCACGGAGGCCGAATACATCACATTAGGGAGTTGTTGTGCACAAGCACTATGGATGGCCAAACTTTAGAGGACTTTGGTTTTCATCTAAAAAATATTGAACTAAAATGTGACAACAAAAGTGTCATTGATCTCACAAATAATCTGATACACCCTTTTAGATCCAAACATATAGATGTGCGTCATCATTTCATTAGGGATCACATTAAAAAGGAAAATGTAAGGATTAGTTTTATTGGCACGGACTCTCAACTTGCTGATATATTTACTAAACCTCTTCCGATGCAAGGTTTCAAATGTAAAGGTTGGAATTAGGAGTCTTAGACATCTTAGGATGAATAACATGTATAACGCTAATGTTTTATGCAATTTGAGCAATCAAAATATCACTGAATATTACACAATTTCTGCATAAGACTACTCTTAAGACCCCTAATCAATATCAAAAATTTAAAATTTAAAATTTTTAAAAAATTGTGTACTCTTTGCCGCGCTATCACTAGCGCCGGCGCTAGCGTGGGTGTTTGATTTTTCCGATTTTTCAAATTTTTAAAAAGTCTATAAAAATATGTTAGTTCATATGTACTACTTATTTGTTGTGTTTCCGACTTTTTTATTTTTGTTTTATTCATATTTTGAAAATCAACTACAAAAATTCAAAATTCAAAAATACAAAATATGTTTGTGTGATTTTTCTGTGTTTATTTCATTAAAAATTTTCAAAATAACAAAAAAACTGTATGATCTTTATTGCTAATATCAAACATGAATGAATTCTATTATTTAGACTTATTTACAATGTTAAAATTTATTCCTTCAAATTACTATGAACATTGTTTTGTTTATCATGCTTTGATATATCAATTTAAAAGTGCATCAGTTGTATTGAAAAATATGTGTAGAACCAAGCTTAGCATGTCTCTAAGTATGAGTAAATGTATTATGATTGATAATGATACCTTTCACTCACTTATTTTGGTAATCAACATGTGTGTTTAAATCTAAAAATGCTTGCTTATGTATTGTATTTGTACAATGTAAAACTTGCATAAGTTTAATGCCTACACTACATTTGAATTGCACTTATGAAATTTAGAAAAGTGGTTAAGTTAAAAATTTGGGTTTGCAAAATAAGTGTATTCGGAGAATGTTGTCTCACAAATATGAACAAAAAAAATTATATATGTAGGCAAATATAACTCCACCAAGCACTACTTGAACCTCTTGATAAGTCTTCATAAGCATTGTGAGGTTGAGCACCTTGGAAAGAATAGTAAAGTGTCTTGTGCAAACCTTGGTTATTACACCACTTTGTTAAAAAAAATTATGTGCATTAAAAGTGTGTGAAAGTAATTTACTTTTGTTTTATTGTGCACTTTACTTTACATATGTCTTGTATTTTGTTGATTAAAATCAATTGTTAACACTGCCCAAAATACACTTATGTGTACATCATTATCTTTCATAACACTTCTTCTCATGAGTATTGGATTCTAATGCTTTATCTATACTACTCTTTATATAAGAAATGCACTAGATAACCTAGCATGATCTCTACAATGTTTTGGTATTTCTTGAACTTAAAATTAAGTAACATTGTAGTATAATCTCTTTTTGATATGATCATTTCATGTTTGGTATCTTTATGAAAAACTTTGAGATTTCAAAAAGGTTAACACATCTTTCAATTTTGAACTATAACTCATATTTTTTACTTATGCTTTTCATGCTTATAAAAAGATGTTTCTTATAATCTTCCGCTTGCTTACAACTCTTATCTTTTTATTTAAAATCTCTTATATATTATGCTAAAACTCTTTATCATTTCATATATTACAAAAGCACGATCATGATTGCCTCCTTACTACCCTCACTCCACCTTCTTTTGATAATACCAAAAGGGGGAGATTAATTGAAGAAATCTATATAGGAGAAATATAGAAGATTAAGGGGAGTAATTCATGTAATCTATCATTTAGTGGGAGTAAATCATAGATTGTAATTATGTAGGGGGAGCATTAAGATAGGGGGGGTGTGCACATTATCATACTTATCATATACTATAGTTGCACTATCATCTTGCTTATCCTATACTATAAACACTATTGTTGATTTCTTGCTTAGAGGATTTGTTATTATCAAAAGGGGGAGATTGTTGGACATGTGTGTCACATCCCTTTGTTTGAGAATAACAAATCCCATATTGTATTTGATATTGCTTGTAGTGTGTTTATAGTGTGCAGGAACTATAGGTGCAATACTCCACAAGTAGAAGGAAGCATGAAATCAAACTTTTGAAAGGAGCAGCACTAACGCCAGCGCTATCGCTACCGCCAGGCGCTAGCCGTTCGACGAAATTGAAGTGTGTCTCCGTTCGAAGAAATTTCCGTTCGACAAACTTGAAGCTCCGATCGACGAAAGTTTGTTCTGCCACGCCTCCGACAGTTTTCGCTACCGCCAGCGCTAGCGCTACTGCCTGGCGCTATCTCAAGTTCGTGCACAGCGCCACACCGCAGACGGTTTCGCAACCGCTCCACACGAACGCTACCGCAGGCGCTTGTGAGATACCGTAGGCGCAATCGTCAAGTTCTATAAAATGGTGGGCACTCTCTCGTTTCAATTAGTGCTTCCATAGAGATTACCTGTGCCATATTTCCAGAGCTGCTACTCTACCGAAAGTTCATCTCCCACTCAAATTCAAAGAGGATTTCTGAAGAAGGAAGCCACCACGCTGCATCCGAAGAACGATCACTTCAACCTCGCTTATGCTACAGCGATCCTTCATCCTCACCTTCAGAGATCTCCTATAGGGAGTTACATTATTGTTAATTTTATTTTAATTCCATATTCTTTGTAACCGTTTAGTTAATTCGCCTTGTGTTGGCGACTAGGTCTGGGTAGGACTTAGAGGGAAATTAGCCTTGTGTTGGCGACTAGTTCTAGGTGATTAGATCTAGGGGGCTCGAGGCCATATCCGGGGAAGGATTGGCTAGAGCGGCTTGAGGCCTTATCCGGGGAAGGATAGGCTAAAGCCTACCGGTTTGTGGGGATACAAGTCGGTATAGAAAAGGAAAAAATTGTATTTCTTTATTCGCCTCCGATTCCAAACGCTATTGAAATAAATTTTTGTAAACACTTTTTTCATATAATATAATCATGTCTTTTTTTGTGTTTACTTGATTTCTATCATTTGACATAATTTATAAAATTGCAAATTACAATTGTTTCCTACTTTAAGTTAAATTGATTATTTCATTATAATTCACTCTAAACAATTTAGTAAAAAATTTACAAAGATTTTTATTCCCTTATTCACCCCCCCCCCCCCTCTAAGGGCGCCGTAAGATCCAACAGAAGTTGCTTCGACTTCTAGTCGAAGTTGCGTCAACTTCTATTCGACAAATTTTAACTCAATTGAATTTTTGCTTATCTTAGACCTAGCCTTGACACTCTAAGTGAATGTGATATCCTAGGAATTCTAATGAACAGATTACCCTCTCTATACAATATGGGTAATACATCATAGATGATGAAATCACTCTAAAATAATTTGTTAGATAATTCACATGGGTTTTTCCCAACAGACTTGTTGCAGTTAAAGGTGATGGTGGCATCGAGAAGATTCAATGCAGGAGGCCCTGAAGAGCTGTCTGACACATTGACAATATTTGAGGTTTCCAAGACCGCGCCGTCCTTCGACAATTCTGGATTATTTCTTTCCATTGGAGAGCTGATGATCTCCTTTGCCGTATCTGCCTTCGTCGAGGCCTTGGAGGCCTTGACCCCCACCCTCTTCTTGGAGCTCGCAATCTCTTTTCCTTCATCTCTCTTCTTCGAAGAGGCTACCTTTTGCGAACCCTGTTTCTTTGCCTGCTGAGTTAGAAGAGACATCATGTCTGCCATCAAGAGCTCGTCGCGGTCTGAGAAAGCGTGATCGCTGATAGTTCAAGCTCACAATTCCTTCCAAAAAGTTCTGGATTTTGAAGCATTGAAGCAACATTTGTAGGCTTTCCCGCATTTATGGCGGTCGCATTCAAAGCGGTCAAATCGAACATTTTCGAAGTTCCAGCGAAACTTGAAAATGTGCGGGGATCATGTTTGTCCGAAAGTCCGCGACCTCTCCTTTTTGGTCAGAATCGTCGTTCCTGACGGTCTCAATTTTTGGAGACCGCTCAAACCTCCTGTCCCCTCCCCGACAGATTTCCCAAGTCCCAGGCGGCCTGGCTCCAGTGAGACCGCGAGACCATGCAGTCTGGTTCTTTTTTCATTTTTTTCTATTTGCACCCCTTATATCTTCTCTTCACTGCCCCAACTCTCCTGTATCCTGGGCAGCCCGTAATTTTTGGACCTACCCATTTGGACAGGCCCCCGCGTCTATAAATAGAGTGCTAAGGGTACCAAAAATGCTCTTTTTCTTCAAGCCTCTAGCTTGCAACCTGTGCAAGCTGTCTCGAATTTTGTCACCTTTTCTACCTCTCACCCTTACCAAGTTTGGACCCCTCCTATAACCTTTTTTGAGATCAATAGAAGCAGCTTTTCTCCCAGAGATCTTTCCTCTGGCTTCCCTCATCCTGAGTAACCTGCACTCCGCAGTCTTCCCCCATCTCTTTTTAGTGTGAGTTTCGGAGGAACAATTTTTGTGCTAACAACTAAAAACATAAATCGATGACTAAGGAGTTTGGGTAGTTACAAACATGTGTAACCTCCCAAACTATAACTATACAACATGCTAGTGTGGCTACCCAGACTCAAAAATTCAGTTGTATAGACCAGCAACATCGGGAGGTTACACTAAGAGTAACTGCTCATCCATATCAACACTATATCTTATGCTTTATCACTCCCCCTCAAGCTGGATCATATATGTTGATCATGCCCCGCTTGTCACATATATCTTAGAAGGATGAAGTTGTTGGTTTTGTAAAAGATGACAGCCAACTCGTTCTTTGAAGTGAAGAATGAACTATAAATCTGCTTCTTCAAAACATCTTCTTTGATGAAGTGACAGTCAACCTCGATGTGCTTTATTCTTTCATGGAATACTAGATTCTTTATGACATAGATAGCTACATTATTCTCGCAAAACATATGTATATTGTAATGACCCCTCCCGATAATTGGTCACAGCTGAGGGGATCGTTAGGCCCAGAGCAATTTCCATACGATCATGTTAGCTAAAGCTCTAACCTCCACTGTATGACACTTGCTGATCTAGGTGAGTTATCATCACATCACAGTAATACCAATCCATAACATAAGATAATAGACAAAGATGAAGTCAACTCACATTTTTCAAATATTTATCAAATGTTTGGATTATATCGGAAGACTAGGGCTAAGACATGCCCTTGTGACAAATACTAATGCATGCCTTTAAAACAAAGTAAGGGGTGATAGTTTATAAGGCAGTAGTCTAATTCACCTAGAGGGGGGGGGTGAATAGGTCTCTTTCCTTTTTCTTGTTAATAGCAAGTTGTTGTTAGATAATATGCAAAGTAAAGGCACACACAGAAAGCACACAACCTTTTATAGTGGTTCCCCAAGACAGTGTGTCTATGGTTAGTACACTTTACCTCTACACCTTTCTAATAGTGCGTTAGACAAGGCAACCTCCTCCAAACTCAGCTCCAAGATCTTACAACACAGATCCCTCAGGATCTCTTAGGTTTGCTCCAAACCCTACCTCTCAGAGTGCTCCAACTCCTACAACTCAGAAATCCACTAATTTCCTATCCCAGGCCTATCAAGTAGCCCTACCTCAGATATCTACATAGATCCTACACCTCAAGATGAGAGTACAACTCTACTAGCTCAGGCTTAACAACCCTACACACTCAGGCTCTACAGCCTTACAACTCAGGCTCAACAACCCAACAACTCAGGCAAAATGCCCTACAAACTCAGAACACTAATGTTCTTACAGTGGTTATAATTTATGCTTACAATAGAGGACAATAAAAGATGTATCCTTCAATTTTTGTCTTATGTTGTTGGTTCACTGCTGGTGCTGTCTTGAAGCAGGGAGGAGAATAGAAAGCTTTATCATGCTTTACAGCAACTTGCGCCAATAGCAGATCCCGCCAATGCTTTATTCAGATTTGATTTTGTCTCAGCGGTTGGGCTGAGACTGTAACATCCCCCAAACAACTAGACCCCCAAGTTGGTTTTTTCATGTCTAGGTCATGAAAAAACCATAAGAAGAGCTTAAGATCATGTGAACTTAGGTAAGAAGGACAGAACCCAAGTGGTCTACAAATAACAATTTTCAGATATCAAGCCTAGGGTTAGACTTTAGGGCCTCACCTTGATTCCTTGACCCCGCCATAACATCCCTAACCCATTATGGGTCCCCTTCGAGCACCAGGGACCCATTGGGGTCAACCAAAGAGGCCAAATTGACCAAAGTCAACCATAACCCTAAATTGGTCAAAGTAGCTAAAATAGGGCCAATTGACCCCCACCATGCCAAATTGACCTTGCCCCTACCCTTATAAGGATACTAGGGACCTAATGGACCAAAAATCCCCATCATGGGGCCTCCAATTTGGCCAATTTTACCAAAGTCAACCATAGCCCTATTTTGGTCAAAATGACCTATTAAGGGTCAATTGACCATCACCATGCCAAATTGACCCTACCTAGACCTTCCTAACCCTTAAGGGAGGCCAATGGGTGACTAGACACCCATTGGGGTCAACTCAAATGGTTAAATTGACCAAATTCAACTCTACCTCAAATTTAGGTCAAAATGACCTATGTTGACCTAATCAACCCCAATCCTCTTGGGCTAGACTCAATTAAGGTGGTCCGCCACCTAGTGGGCTTGGAAATTAATGAAATTGCCATTCAATTTCAAAGGGGTCGTCCAGGAGAGAGAAAGCCCCAAAAATGATGGAGAGAGAGAAAGGGGGTTAATGGTATTCATGGCCAAAGGAGGCCAATTGATCTCCTCATTGATGGGGACTCACCACCTCTGGTAGTTACAAAGAATTTGGAGCATTTTCCAGCTCACATAGGGGTTGAATCAAGGGGAAATCAAGGTGGCCAAAAATCACCATTAATGGTGATAATGGCAATTGAAGGATTGGCCCCTCTTCTTCTCCAATTCAACACTATAACATCTTCAGTGGTCGGAAAGGAGTGAAACCCCCCAATCACCAGAAGAAATTGGGCTATCCAAGTGCAAAAGAGGCATGGCACCAAAAGTTCAAGCTCCAGCAATGGCAACCCGCCGAAACTCGCTACTCAGGCCACTACATAGGTCAGATCCTCCTCTCCTCCCCTAGTGCTAGATCCTCGTCTATTTCGGGGCTTGATTCGAGCCAAATTGGGCTCGAATCAAGCTCCCGAAAGGGCTCATTTTGAGCCCTTTTCCCCTCTCTAGAACTCCCCGTTCCGGCCACTTCCGGCCGTCCAACCACCCCTAATCGCTGGCCACGACCTCAACGGAGGTGGTGGTGGCATTGGTCGGCCGGGGCGGCGCTTTGGTGGCCAGGAAAATGGGGTGGAAGATGGCCCAGGCAAGGGCAATCGGGACCGTTGGCTCACTAGAGAAGACGACCCGATGTCGTCGGTTTTGCGCCAAGATCTGTGCTGTGTGATGCATTAAATGATTACATGATTATTTCATTTTTTTCACATATTATGCAATGTTTTGAATAAATTGTAGAAAATACTTGTGCCCCTCTGATGAAAACGTGTTCAATACCAAAGTTGTAGCTCTTGGTGTGTACTTTATTTTAAATTTTGTTTCAGCCTAAAAAGAGCAATGTAGCTCCCTGTAGGGTCATTTTGGTGGGACTGGTCCCTAAGGTAGGACAACCACTATTTCATGTATAACTTTTGATTGGGAAACGATATTGACTTGAAAATTTAAACATAGGCTATTTGTACATACACCCTTAACATATCCAAAGATGAGAATTTTTGGAAAATATTTTTCTAAAGTTTTGTCATAATTTAATAACTCCTATATTATTTAATTATATGGTCTAATGACCTTCAATCCCCTCCAAATTTTTGTGGGTGCTCTTTAGGTTTATTATATGAAGTTGGTAAAAATTTCAGCCCAATTAGGACTGATTTGGTTAGGTAATTAGTTAACTCAAGCTTGGTCAAACTAGGTCAAACTAGGTCAAAAGTGTACATGATGGAATTAGGTGGTCAAATATCATCACATTGGTGTGAAATTTTGGCCACGGGTTTAGGATCACATAAGACACCCCCATGAGTAATTTGGGGTGATGTGGGGTGGATATGCCCTAGGACCCTAGTTCTAACCTTAGGGTTGCACTTTAAGCCTTGTGAAGGATGTACAACCCCGATATTCGCCTAGTGTATGATCAAATAAAAGTAATGCAGCCAGGTTCTCGGGATATATATATGTTAATAGGCAGAAAATAAGAGAAAGAGCAAAATTGACAGTGCTCGACGAAGTCCAAACAGAGCTCGACAATCCCGTCTTAGCGGATCCGCTGGGACGAGCACGTAGCCGGCTACTCGCGAGAAGGCGAGCGAGTCTAGAGTACGAGTGGGGCAGGAGTGCAAATGAGGTCTTCATAGGCCATTCGCCCAAAGGGAGCGAACCAGATCTATCAAAGGTCACCCGCGGGAAGAGGCGCAAGTCAAGTTCCCACGAGCCAGAGCCTCAAGGTCGACCAGCAAGAAGGCGAGCGAGCCAGGTGCTCGCCGAACGCTCGCAAGGAGGCGAGCGAGCAGGAAACTCGCCGAAGGATCGCGAGAAGACAGGCGATCCAGATTTCTTCCAGAGTCTCCATGATCGGCGAATCTCAGTCGAGGTCGACGAACTCTGTCCGGCGCCCGACGAAGTGCGGGCCGCGTTTGACGAATCTGCTGATCATCTATGATCGACGAAATCATCTCTCTATCCCCATTGGCCTGCCATTAGCCTATCCAAACAGCGGAGTTCAGCTGTTAGCAGACCCATTTGGGGTGCGGATAGTAAAATCAAAAGGCGGAATCCTGCTATTTGCAGGCCAGACCAGAAAACCTATAAATAAGACCTCAAGGGCACCTTTGGAGAGGACTTCACTTCAGCTTCTCTCTCCTTAGGTTTTCATTGGTTAGCATTTTCAGAGCTCTCCAAGGTGCCCGAGTCTCAGCTTTGGCTTGGGAGGGGAAGCGCTCAACGATCTTCCGGGTTAATGGAGGGACCTCCTCGCTGCGACTAAGGTCTCAGTCATCTTCCTAGTTTTCAGTCTACCTTCTCTAAGGGATCAGTAAGGGCTAGCCACCCCTCATCTCGGTGAGGGCCCCAAACTCCACAGAGACCGAGAAATCGGTTTCAACATTTTGGTGCGGTGAGCGTGGAGCGTGGAGCGTGGCTGGTCCAAGAAAGTTCCAAGGAGCGGGCATGACAGGAGGAGAGGATCAAGGCAAGGGGTTCAGCGAGTCACCGCAGGTGGTGACGCCGAGGATGTTCGCGGACTTCAGGAGGGAGGTGCTTGACACCTTCGGGCTCGCGGTCGCGGCACTGCGAAGCGAGTTCGCGACCCCGGCACCCCAGGCGACCCTTCCCCCAGCAGTGGTTGGCGAGAATGCCCCAGGGGGGAGGGCCGGAAAGGAAGTCGCAGGAAGTTCTGTTCAGGACATGGAAGGGCGAGTGTTATTCGCCAGCCCGACGGGTTTTGTGCAGGCGAGCTCCGTGCCAGTGAGCTCTATGACGGCGAGCGCTGCGCATGCGAGCGCGTGCCCGGAAGACACGGCGACTGTGGGAGTGGTCCAGGCGAATACCGTTCTCGTGAGCGCAGCCCCCGCGAGCCCGAGTCTGGCGAGAGAGCTCGGGGGTCGCGTGGAGCGAGAAAGGGTAGCAGAAGGGGGAAGTCCCTTCTGCGAGTTGGTACTTTCTGCACCTGTCCCAGCAGGGTTCGGAGAGTGGGACAGGGTGTACTACAACGGCAGGGATGACCCTGTCCAACATCTCCAGTCTTTTGAGGGCTCGGTCTCCATCAGGCCGATGTCGGATGCTTTCAAGTGTCGGCTCTTCGCCGTCACTCTTAAAGAAAAGGCCAGGGACTGGTTCCATCAACTCCCTACAGGGTCGATCTACGCCTTCGAGGATTTGCGCTGGAGTTTCTTGTTGCGATTCTCCACTTCGAAGAAGAGGAAGAAGGACGCTGAGTCCCTCTTCAAAGTGAAGCAAGAGCCAAAGGAGTCGTTGGCCCGCTACGCGGACCGGTTTCAAGAGGAAGTGCTGCTCACTCAGGAGATGCCAGGGTTTGCACTCCAGCTCGCTTTCACCGTCCGGCTAAGGGAGAGTTTTTTCAAAATGGCTTTGAAGAGGAAATCCCCCGTCTCCTACGAGGAGTTGATGGAGAGGGTGGCGGAAGAAATTGAGAGTGAGGAGGCCAACCCGGAGCTTACCAAGAGGCTAGCAAAGCTCAGTGAGCCGAAGGTCACGCAGCAGGAAGTAAGGAGAAGGGAAGAGCCGAGGGCCCCGGAGGGGGAATGGACGCAACGTGCCGAAGGAATGCAAGGTCAGAGAAGGGGCTACGGCCCAGGAAGGGGTAACTTCTATGGAGGGCAAGGGAGACCCCACCAGTTGGGATGAAGGCAGGGTCCGAGGCAGCTGCCTCCCCCACCTCAGCAAGCCATGACAATCAGGCGGGGAAGAGGAGGAAGAGGAAGAAGAGAAGAGGCTAGAGAAGAAGCAGGGGCAGGGAGAAGGAGGAGGAATAGGGTGGCGGAAGGTGAAGCAGGGGAGGTGACGTTGCCGTATTGTGACTTCCACGATGAGGAAGGTCACGCGACGGCCACCTGCCCAGAGTTCCTAGAAACAAAAAGGGGTTGAGTGCCCGCGCCGAGGCAACAACAACAGGTGAGAATTGAGGAGGTCGAGCCTCAGGGGGAGGAGGAAGAAAGGTGTGAAGACAGAGTTGATGTGGGGAGTAGAGGAGGGATCAGGGTGATCCATGGGGTGGTAGGGGTGGAGGACACCCACAAGGCTAGCCTCCATACCATCTATCGGCGGAGCGTGGCCTCAACATCCACTGCTCCACCCCCAGCGGAGAGAATCACTTTCTCACAGAAGGACATGCCAAGCTACGAAGACCCGTTCTGCGCTGCGCTGGTCATCTAGACCTCCATCGAGAACTTCACCGTCTCGCGGATTCTAGTCGATAATGGGAGCTCGGTCAACGTCGTCTTCAAGAAGGCGTTTGACGAGATGAAGGTGGAGGCCAAGAGGGTGTTGGCCTCGGATGGTCCCCTATTTGGCTTTTCGGGAGAAAGGAACGAGGTAGAAGGCGGAGTGGGGCTCCATGTGACCCTTGGAGGGCAGTCCTGGAACTGCTGCTTTGTGATAGTGGACTCCTCGAGCAGCTATAGCGCCATCTTCGGACGGCCTCTCATCAGCGCATTCAGATGCGTCCCTTCCACCTTCCACCAGTTTCTCAAGTTCAACGCGGGTGGAGTCCAGGTCCGGATCCGAGGAGACCCCAAGATGGCGAGACAGTGCTATGTGACGGTTGTCAACACCATCACCTGGATGGGAGAAGCGGAGGAGTTCGATAAAATGATAGAGGAGGCATCGGAGGCCGGAGGCAATAATGGAGTTGAGGAGAGGATGGAGGAAGAGGAAGTTCATGCCTAGAAGGGGTCGCTGAGAGGCCTAGGGCGGAGAGAGGAGAAGAAGAGGGGAAAGGAAAGGGTGCCCGAGAAGGATGGGCGGAAGAGTTGATGATGGTAGGAGAGGCAGAGACAGAGGAAATTGCCCAAGCGCTCGCTTGCAGTGGAGAGAAGGAAAATGCTTGGGGAGAGCAATCTAGGCTGGAGGCCGTGGAAGAGGTCGTGGAGCTTGAAGTCACCACTCGGCTTGGGGTGGTGGAAAAGGTCCGAGTCAGCGGAGAGCTCAGTCCGGGGGAGCAGGCCGAGATCCTGGCCTGCGTGCAGAAGAACGTGGACGTCTTCTCTTGGAGCGCCGCAGAGATGCCCGGGATCGATGCGGATGTGGCTTGCCACCGCCTCAACCTCGACCCCGGCACCCGCCCTATCCGTCAAAAGAGGAGAGTCATAGCTGACAAGCTGGAAGAACCCATCCGAGAGGAGGTGGGTAAACTCCTCCAGGCAGGTTTTGTATCGGAGATCCAGTATCCAGGTTGGGTCTCCAACGTGGTCATGGTGAAGAAGGGAGGAGGTAAGTGGAGAATGTGTATCGATTTTTCACTACTTAATAAATCATGCCCGAAAGATTGCTACCCCCTGCCAAGAATCGACGCGCTGGTTGACTCAGCCGTCGGTTTTCCTGTAATGTCTTTCTTAGATGCTTTTTTAGGTTACCACCAAATTCGCATGCACCCCCCAGACATCAAAGATGTCTCCTTCATCACGGGGGATGGATGTTACTGTTATAAGATGATACCCTTCGGGCTCAAGAACGCAGGTGCTACGTACCAAAGTATGATGGATAGGGTCTTCCGCGAACAGAAAGGAAGAAATTTAGAAGTCTATGTTGATGACCTCATGGTGAAGAGTCGGGACCTTGGGTCCCACCTCCGAGACCTCGAGGAGACGTTCGGAACTCTACGAAAGTACAAGATGAAACTCAACCCCCTGAAGTGTGTCTTCGGGGCTAGCTGAGTGTAATTTCTGGGTCACTTGCTCACCCCGGCGGGGGTGGAGCCCAACCCGGACAAGGTCAAGGCAATAATGGAGTTGTAGTTGCCAATAAACCCGAAGGAGGTTCAGAGCCTCACAGGGAAGCTGGCCGGACTAAGCAGGTTCCTCTCCAAGGTGGGAGAGAAGTGTGCACCCTTCTTTAAGGCGCTAAGGGGCAACAAAAAATTTGAATGGACTTCGGAATGCGAGGGAGCCTTCCAAGCCTTGAAAGAACAACTCACCCAAACCCCCCTACTCCAAGGGCCGAGATCGGGAGAAGACCTATCCCTATACCTGGGAGTAGGGACTGAGGCAGTGAGTGCAGTACTGGTCTGGGAGGAGGGGAGAAAGCAATTCCCTACCTACTATGTCAGCCGAGTGCTGAAGAAGGCGGAGCTCCGATATCCAATCTTGGAGAAGTTGGCTTTCGCATTAGTGGTGGCGGCGCGGAGGCTTCGGCCCTACTTTCAGGCACACTCCATCAGATTAGTGACAGACCACCCGCTTCGCAAAATCTTGGAAGGGGTGGAGCACTCGGGAAGATTGGCAAAATGGTCCGTGGAGCTGAGCGAGTTCGATATTACGTTCGTGCCCAGGACATCAATCAAGGCCCAAGCGGTGGCGGACTTCATGGTCGACTACACGATCGAGGTGGGGGAACATGAACCGCCTCCCCCAGTGGCATGGAGGATGTTGGTGGATGGTGCCTCAGGAAAGCACTCCTACGGGGGGGGGGGGGGGGGGAGGGAATCATCCTAGTGAGTCCCCAAGGGACAAATATCGAGCAAGCCCTGAACATCCATTTTCCAATTACCAAAAACTAAGCGGAGTACGAGGCAGTGATAGCGGGCCTGCGGTTAGCTCGAGAATTAGGAGTGCAAGATGTGGAGGTCTCGACGGACTCCATGGTGGTAGCATGCCAAGTCAAGGGAGAGTTTGAGGCAAAGGACCCGACTCTTCTGCGATACTTGGAGAAGGTCAAGGGAGTCATCGGGCAAAGCACCCCTGTGGACCTCCTGGCCAGGTTCGGTCCTCGAACAGGAGGGACGGTTTCAGAACTCTTCCGACCCTCCATCGAGGAAGGAGAACTGATGGAGGTGGATCAGCGGGTCTCGTGGATGGATCCCTTCATCTCCTTCCTAGCATCAGGGAAGTTTCCTGAAGGAGACATAGATAGGATATGCTTCAGGTATAAGTCGGCTTATTACTCTTTGCATGCATGAGGGCTGTACAGGAAGACTCTCTCGGGACTCCTGGCCCATTGTGTTTCAGAGGAGGAGGCTCTGAGAGTCCTAGAAGAAATTCACTCCGGGGAGTGTGGGAGTCACTCCGGGAGCCGAACTCTGGAAGGAAGGGTGTTGAGACAAGGCTACTTCTGGCCCACCCTCAGCAAGGATGCAGCGGAGTTCGCAAGGAGGTGTTCAAAGTGCCAGCTCTATGCTCCACTCCAACTCCTCCCAGCTCAGAGGCTCTGAACCATCACCGCTGCCTGGCCTTTCTCCATATGGGGGTTGGACCTAGTTGGCCCTTTCCCTCAAGCTAGCGGCCAAAGCAGGTTCTTACTAGTCATGATCGATTATTTCTCCAAATGGGTAGAAGTGAAGGCGCTCGCCAAGGTAACATCTCAAGTTGTGAGGAATTTTGTATGGGGAGAAATAATTTGCAGGCATGGCCTCCCCTTGGCTATAGTGACGGACAATGGGCCGCAATTTGCTAGCGAAGAATTCGTTAACTTCTGCACCGAGCTTGGCATCGACCTCAGATTCGCATCGGTTTACCACCCAAGAAGCAACGGCCAGGTGGAAGCGACCAACAAAGTAATCGTCAACCTGCTGAAGAAGAAGGCGGAGAACCTCCGAGGGAACTGGGTAGAGCAACTACCATCCGTCCTCTGGGCCCTGAGGACTGCCCCTAACACCGCCACCGGGGAGACCCCGTTCAAACTTTCTCACGGGTCCGAAGCAGTCCTTCCCATAGAGTTCGAAGTAAATACCCCCAGGGTGATCGCTGCGGGTGAGGGAAATGAAGAGTGGCTAGTGGTAATGAGGAGGAACAAAGGCTATCCTTGGACCTGGTGGAAGAACTCCGGGACCAGGCCACCATCAGGCAGGAGGAAATCAAGCGACGAATGGCCCGATACTTTGACAAGCACATCCGAATAAAACACTTTCAGAGAGGAGACCTAGTGCTAAAGAAGGTTGACGCGGCCGGGAGAGGAGCCGCGGTTGGAAAGCTAGAGGCCAATTGGGAAGGACCTTACATTGTAAGTGAAGTGCTCAGGTCAGGAGGATACCACCTCCGGGATGTGGAAGGGGTACCTCTTGGCCGAGCCAAGAGTGGAGATGATTTAAAAAAGGTTTTATCCTTAGCCATTTTTTGTAGTTGACTTTTCATATTTCCTACTCAACACATGCATTTTGGAGCAATCCTTTGGCAGGTCTCAAATAGTTTTTATGCTGGAATGCCCCAGATCGATTCCGCTCCCGGGCTCTCACTAGACGGGGGGGTTCAGGTTGATCTCTGGAGAGGCTGTCTAGGTAAAAAGTGTTGGTGCTGGAATGCCCCAGATCGATTCCGCTCCCGGGCTCTCACTAGACGGGGGGGGGGGGGGGGGGGGGGGGGTTCATGTTGATCTCTGGAGAGGTTGGCAAGGTAACAAGTGTTGGTGCTGTAATGCCCCAGATCGATTCCGCTCCCGGGTTCTCACTAGACGGGGGGTTCAGGTTGATCTCTAGAGAGGCTGGCGAGGTAACAAGTGTTGGTGCTGAAATGCCCCAGATCAATTCCGCTCCCGGGCTCTCACTAGACGGGGGGTTCAGGTTGATCTCTGGAGAGGCTGGCAAGGTAACAAGTGTTGGTGCTGGAATGCCCCAGATCGATTCCGCTCCCGGGCTCTCACTAGATGGGGGATTCAGGTTGATCTCTGGAGAGGCTGGCAAGGTAACAAGTGTTGGGGCTGGAATGCCCCAGATCGATTCCGCTCCCAGGCTCTCACTAGACGGGGGGTTCAGGTTGATCTCTGGAGAGGCTGGCAAGGTAACAAGTGTTGGTGCTGGAATGCCCCAGATCGATTCCGCTCCCGGGCTCTCACTAGACGGGGGGTTCAGGTTGATCTCTGGAGAGGCTGGCAAGGTAACAAGTGTTGGTGCTGGAATGCCCTAGATCGATTCCGCTCCCGGGCTCTCACTAGACGGGGGGTTCAGGTTGATCTCTGGAGAGGCTGGCAAGGTAACAAGTGTTGGTGCTGGAATGCCCCAGATCGATTCCGCTCCCGGGCTCTCACTGACGGGGGGTTCAGGTTGATCTATGGAGAGGCTGGCAAGGTAACAAGTGTTGGTGCTGGAATACCCAAGATCGACTCCACTCCCGGGCTCTCATTAGACGGGGGGTTCAGGTTGATCTCCGGAGGGGCTGGCAAAGTCACAAGTGGTTTGGGCCGGTATATAAGTTACTCATAACAAGAGGTTTGGCTCGCAAGCGACCTCAAGACCCGGGCGAGGCGAGACCAAGGGTCCGCTCGCATACGAGAATCAATCGCGGCAGGGCAATAGAGACGGCGGCTCGCAAAGTCACTCACGAATTTTAGCGGAGCGAATGAAGACGTCGAGCCGGGGAGGGCCCCTTTTTCGCGGTGATCCGTGGATAACGGTAAGAGCTCGCAAAAGGCGAGTGCGAACGAGGCAGGTTAATATAGATCCCTCCCGCAAGACTCCCCAACGAGGTGCATCCCGAACAGGGATAGGGTCCTACAACCAGAGTCCCGACGTCGCCGCAGAAGAAAGGTAGGCGAGAGCGACCGGGATATAACATAATGAGGAAAAAGCTGCCAATAAAAGAGATGCGGGCGCGAACGCCGAGCGAAAGTCTTAAAAGCGCGAGCACAGGAAAATCGAGATCGCGCGAGCGCGAATGAAAGAGTGCATGCGAACGAAGAGTAAGGAAATCACACTAAAAATATGGACAAAATATTTCTTTTTTGTTTCTCACAAAAGATTACAATCCAACGGCGGGCTCGTCGGCAAAAAGGAAAAACCTTTTACATTATAAACAACAAAAATTCTTAAGGCGATTCGCCAGATTGCATTTCAATCGCTCTCTCGACCCTCCGCCTCGGAGATGGGCGCGAACAAGTCTGGGACGACTTCCTCCGCAGTGAACTCCATAGTGTCGGGAACGATCATGCTCGCTCCTTTGAGAATGTCGAGGACGAGCTCCATGATCTCCATCGACCTCTTGCGGTCGGCCTCTTTCTCTTCCCGCGACTGACCGCGAGTCCCAGCTCGCAGAGGAGGGGGAGGAAGCACCGCCGAGGTTAGGTCGTGGACCTGGGCCTTGAGGCAGGTATTCTCCAGCTCCAAGTCAACGATTCGCGCATGAAGCTGGCTGACGGACTCGGCATCCTGCAAATGCGGGTTAGCGAGAGAAAAATGAAGGCGAACTAGAAAGGATTTTCGCAAAGCACTACTTACCAGTCCGCCTTGAAGACTGGCGAGGAGGCCCTCCGATAAGGCCTCCTTCCCCTTAAGCTCCGCGACTTCATCCGCAGACTTCTGGAGCTCAACATTAAGCTCCCTGATCTCCCTATCAGCTGTAAAGTATCGGCGGCCCACCTTGTGGGTATGCTCCATCGCCCGGAATTGGGATCGCATAGCTTCATATATGACCCCCTTCGGCGTAAAGGACCGAAAGAGGGAGGCTTCCTCGCGACCATAGAGGCCGAAGGCGAGGGAGAACGCCTCACCCCCGGCCTTGTCGTCCTCCACCCAGGAAGGGAGCAGAGAGGAGCAGACGACCTTGTTCTGCTCGGGGTCCCACGCGAGCAACGGTTCGCCAACCGCATCCGCAAGCTTCATACTGAGCCCGAAGTTAGTATGGCTCGTCCGCTTGGGCTTGGCGGCTGTCTCCCCTGGCTCGCCTCCCTCTTTGGCAAGCTCCTGACCCGCAGAGGAAGGAGAGGGGAGGTCGGGTTCAGACAGGTCCACGACCTCTTTCACCTTGGCAGCGGAAGGGGCCTTCTTGGCCTTCCTCGCCGCCCCCTGCGAGGCGGACCGGCGTAGGGGAGGAGGGTGTTTCTTTCCCGACGAAGAACTCGGGACGTCGCGGCAGGCCTCGGCGGCCGCACGCGCGAGCGAACTGGAGGTGAGGGAAGAAGGAGGCGTGTGAGGTGGGTTTAGGGGGAGTTCACGCTCTCCTGCGAAGATAACGGAGAACGTTAGACAATCGAGGGAGGAGGGAGCAAGAAAGTTGACGAGTGCGAGTCAAACCTTCTCCTGGGAGGACGGGTGGCAGGAGGTTCACTCACTCTCGAAGGAAGGAGACCTCGAAGTTTTTTCCCCTGAGGTATTGGTACAGGACCGCATCACAACCCCCTAGCGTGGTCGGAGGGCGATAGGCGGCCTCGTCTCGCTGGGTGGGAGTATAGGAGACGTTGCCGAAAGGACCCTTCACCAGGACAAACTTCTGCATCCAATAGTGAGATGTGTTCACCGTCTCGCAGACGGTGACGTGCTAGCTCGCGAAGTGAGCCGTCCCGTCCCTATTCGCACGGAACGAAAAGACCTTGTGAATGACGAGCAGGCTGAACTCGGTCCTCTCCGCCCTGAGATAACTGGCGAACGCGACCACCACGGCGATCGCGTTCGGCGTTAGCTGGCTCGGCAGAACGCCGAAATACTTGAGCACCTGGAAGGGTCAACAAGGTTTAAGCGCCATTCACACAGCAAGTCAGGGATGTAAGGGTTGAGAAATAAATATACCTGGCGCACTTCCGGCCAGGGTGGGAGTCGCAACCCATTTTCAAAGTGGGCAACGGGAATGGCGAGTTCGTCGGGATGTGGGTCGCTGATGGTGTCCCTCTCGGTAGGGCAGCGAGCCACAAAACCAGAGTGAATGTACTGGTCAACAGTTGCCTGGTACTCCTCTTTCGTAAGGTTGGCGCAGTAGAAAATGCCATCGAGGAAGGCCCTGGCACACTTAGACCGCCCCTCAGTTTCCGTCTCGCTGATCATGATGTCTGGGATCCGCGGAATCGCAAAAGCTGAGAGGGCGAGCTAGATCTGTGAGAGAATCAGAAAGAGAGAGAGCGCGAGGGATCAACAGTAAATGCGGTGGTTGGAAAGGAAAAAGGTCGGCTATTTATAGAAATGAAAAAGGCGGGAAGAAGCCGAAGCGTCGGCATCTGCGGATAGCGGATTCACGCGGTACTCTTCGGCCTCTAGGGATCCTATTCGCTCCCGGTGAGTCGGCACCCTGTCAAAGCTTTCTCCCACTAATCATCGGCGAGCTAGCGCTAAATAACAAAACGTAAAAAAGCAAGGGCAATACGCGAGTGCGAGTAATAGAAACACAAACACAATCCGCGCAAGAGCAGGCCAGGTAGGGTGAAAGAAGAGATGAACAGGGAAAATAAAGGGCTCGCAAGTGAGTCAAAGTATCATTATTACAAACTTATGAAAATTGTTCGCGACCCCTCCTATCGAAGAGGAGGGGGGAAGAAAAACAATAAAAAGCAATACTATGATCCTCAATATCGCAGCCATTTCCAGCGACCGCGGCCCCGGACACCAGAACGAGGGGGGACTCGCGGGTAGTGATACTCGCGGAGTGATCGGTTCGCCTGGCTCGTCAGCCGCATGTAATCATCGATACGAGAAATATACACCCCAGGGGAGGTCGCGTCACCATGATCGGTCGGTCGTATCTCAGCGAGAACGCGCGCGTTTGCGTCCTCCATAGCGGCGAACCTTTCTTCATTAGCGAGCCGATCCAGCCGATTCTGCTCATGTAGATCCCTCAGCAGGGTGGTATGCTTCTGGAATATCTCGGTGACCCGCCTCTTCATTCGCTCTGGATCGCTGGGATCCCCCAGAAAGTCGGCGACCTGACTCGGCGAGGGGGGTGGAGATACCTCCAACCCTCCAGATTCTGACTCGGAGAGAGGGGACGTAGGATTGCCTATGAAGTAGGAATCAGCGACAAGGTGAAAAACAACACTCGGTGGCGACAGTCTAACCTAGTGGAGGAATTTGAGTACTGGGCCGCTGGCGGGAGGTGCCCGACTGGCCTCAGAATGCTTCAATAAAGGTAGGGGTGAGGGCCTTACCCAGACCGGAGGCGAGCGCGGGTCTAGAGCCAAGTCCAGGCTCGGCAATCAATGTCCCTCCTGGGCTCCTCTGACCAAGTAAGCCGAATCCAGGAGTAAGGATAGTCTGATTCGGCATGGTGGGCGAGTCCGCCGGAGGAAGAACTTGTTCCTCTGGGGCCTCGAGAGGGGACACTGCACAAAAGGTAAGTGTGATTTAACAAGTCAAGAGACGTGAAGGAAGACGAGGTAAGCCGCTCACCTCGTTGCGAAGGCGAGTCCTGTCGGTCGACGGCCCTCGCATCCACAAGAAGAGCGTCAGCTCCACCCGTAGAAGGGAGGTGGATCTCCATGATTGGCCTTCCCAAGACGCTCTCATCCGAGGGATCATTCGGCGAGTTTCCTGCTCGCTACAACTAAGGTCTCAGTCATCTTCCTAGTTTTCGGTCTACCTTCTCTAAGGGATCAGTAAGGGCTAGCCACCCCTCATCTCGGTGAGGGCCCCGGACTCCACAAAGACCGAGAAATCGGTTTCAACGAAGGACATTGGGGCATATGTCCTTGAATGGTCATGAAACTTGGTAGATAAGTTCATGTGGTGTAAATATTCCCCAAGAAATTTTATGAGAATTTTAGGAACACTTTTCCCCTCTGATTTAGGTTATATCCATTTTGGGGAACCTTCTTATAAGAGAAATTTACATGCTCAAATTATCTTGGATGTTGATGAAAGATTGGTAGATTACATAAAATCATGTTATAGACCTCTCGTAATTTTTGTGTAATTATTGAATTAATTTAATTAGCACTTCATTCACAAGTCATCTATTTTGTCTTAAGAATATGTTAAATAAATTAGGGCCAAATATCCTCTGGAAAATTATGAAACTTGGGGGTAGGACATTTTAGGACATTAGAGAACTTTGTGAATTTTTTTATAAGTTTTGGAATTATTTATCAGTAGGTCACTTCACAATTTTCCCTAGTATGGGTTTACTTGGAATATTTAATTATGTGAATAATTAGTTTTGATAAATTTTGAAATTTGGCCAGTAGACTTTTCTGATTAATATAAAGGTCTGGTAATTTTCCCATAATCTTTGGACAAGTATTTTTGGTGGTTCCTTCTTTAATTTCTAATTAGGGGTAATTATTCAATATTATAATTAGAGGCCAACCCCTTACTGCAAAATTGTGATATTATGTTTTTACTATTATTTTGACTTCATAGATTTTTCATAATTTTGTGGAGGCCATATTATAAGGGAATTTTATACTTCATGCTCAATTTCATACTGGGTCAATGTTGAAGAAAATTATGATAAATGCCAATTAAATAAGAAAAAATATGATCCTCTAGATTTAGTCTTAGAATATCATGATAGACTCCCAGTAATAATCTTGAGTCAGTTGGATGAATATTTGGGGTACCTCCCCTTATGCAACTCATAACTCATTTGGTCTGTGTATAGTAAAACTGTAAAACTTGAGTAATTTATGGATCTTTAGGTGGGAATGGAAGGTAGATGGTGTACCTAGTCTATTAGAGAGGATGTGAGGTCACCATTATGGGTCTATATGTTGGGTGTATCTGATAAGCTAAGGGGTAAGGTCGTGTTCGGGACCGACGAAAGATCGTCTTTCCCCTTAGAAGGTCATAAAATACGTAGGGTAATCCAAGTGTAATGATAAGAAGAGTATACTTATGGGTAGTCACTAATAACATTATGTGCCTTGGAAAGGTAGCTATGGGGTGTCATCCCATTATAGTTCCTAGTACCGTAGCGAGCCCATCACATGGTAGTCCTCGGGAAGTCCATGGTTAACCCTAAAGTGTAGGAATAAATGGCGGTGCAAGATTAACTTAATAATGCACAACACACACTCCATGGTTAAGAAGGCTAGTTAGGTTTGATCTTACAAGCTGTAGGCTCGGTGGTTGTTGGCACGGACGGGTTAGTCCGGCGAGCCGGCGACTCGGAAGGTCATTGTGTCAGACAGGTTAGTTCGAGGAGCTTAGGGCTCGGAGATAGATGGTAACATATTGTATGTGCATTAAGGTGGTGGGTCATTAGTGTTGACGGTCATCGCACTGACGTGTATACTTTGGCTCGGTAAGTGTGGTTAACACTTTACTAAAGAAAAGTCTGGTGGACTAGCTAGTAGGAGTACGCAGGAGCTCCGCTGTTGTGTTCTTAGCGTTGAGGCGTACGATAGGTCTAGGTTAGGTAGTGCAGATACCAACCTAGAGGTGGACGAGGCCCAACCCACCACTTCCATTTGCCACTACGAAAGTATATTGGGAGTTTTGCTAGCTCCAAAAAGGGGGACCTAAAGTTCTGTGCGCATAGAGTCGTAGTGTGTGAGTTGGACTTGTATGAACATAATATTAAACTGCATACCTTGCATGTCATAGCATAAACATTGCATTTCAACCCCTACCCATATCGTATTAATTGGTTATTTGACTTTTTATACGATTGGCCCTGCTAAACGACCCCTTGGTCTATAGGTTTGTGTGGGCATTCCTATAAATTAAGCTTACTTTGTTCTTATTACTGTTTTCCTTAGTGCTTTTCTTTACTATTGCTTTGCTTATTACTTCTGCATACTTGCTATTGGTTTACTTCATGCTACTTTACTCATTGTATTATATATTGCTTACCAATTTACCCTTCCGTAGTTAGAATCATTGTCACCTGCTTTTGATTATACCCCTTGATGTCCTCCGCTTCATCCTTCCCGCATGGTGCCTAGGAGTCACCTGGGGAGGGGTGGGGGATTGGCTTAGTCTTTTGACTAATGGTCGGTGGACCTTATCATTTTAGTGGACAAAGTAGATGCGGCAGCACCAGAGGCCGGTGCAGATGGAGGCGGGGCAGTCTAGCACGGGAGCACCGATGACAGGATCCGTGAGTGTCTTATTGGTTTTAGTAGATTATGCTTATGCAAGTGAAATTGTAGTGAGGAATTGATGTACAGGGCATGAGCCCTTCTACTATTATCTTTTATTCAGTTATTTCATGCAGACATCTTTTACTCTAGATGTTATAATTCATGTGATGTGGACTTGACTTCTAAAAGTTTGTTTATGCTTACTTCATTTGGGATTGATGTGGCCGGCAGAATTGGCATTTTGTAGTGGCGACCTTCCTGAGTGATGGTGTCATCTCAAAGCGGCGGTTCTGGGCCTAAGACCCGGGTTTTAGAAAGAAAAAAATGGGGTCTTACAGAGACAGTCTTCCGTCTCAGCGGATGAATCTATCTTCGTCTCAGCGGATCCACTAAGACAGATAGTATTCTAAACAAATTTTATCTAAATGTATCTCAGCTGAGGCAGACCCTTCTCAGTGGCTCCTGACCTTGTCTCAGCGGTTCAGCTAAGACGGTGAAGCCATCTTAGCGGTTTTGACAGTAAACCATAGAACTTATTCCGATGATTAGAATATGCTAACCCTGCATATATATGATGCACAAGAGGGTTTATCAAATATAATATGTACATAGCATTGAGTCTTATGCTTCTTCAAATCAAGGGAACATTGAGGGAAATATTCCCAATAATCTCACCCTATTTGAAGAAGACAGAACATACACCAATGCTAAGATACATAACCACAGAAAGAACTATCATGACAATATATGAAATAACAGTCTGATAACATAACAAATAATTATTAACAGAAAATAGGCATCATAGAAGATATCATGATTGATTATGAATAATATTCATAACCACATAACAATAACATTGTTAACTACATATAGGCACCACAAAATATATAAAGCATTCACATAGAACAATATTAAGCTTGACTAATGGTGGCATATTAACACAAGCTATCTATTAGTTATAGAACGATCACCAGGGGGGTAGGTGATTTTGGCTGTTTTGAAATATTTTCGCAAGAGATGTATATAATGTATTCACAACACAAAATATCCTAGCACACAACACAAGATGTATAGAGGTTCCTCAATACAGGGTGTCTTGAGTAGACCTCTGTCCCTCTGCGCCTACCTAGCAGTGTGCTAGGCTTGGCAAACTCCGTCAATGTCTCCGACCCGTAAGCCTTACAACTCAACTCGCAAGTCCTACAACCTAAGACCGCAAGCCCCTACTGTACTCAAGCCTGCAAGATCGACACTCAGTCCCTTAAGCCCTACACAGCACAGACTCGCAAGTCTTACCCCTTGGACCTGCAAGTCCTGCAACCCCTACTGCACCCAATCCTACAAGATTGACACTGAAAGACCCGCAATTCCTCTACCCTAGCCCTCAAGCCTCATAGATCTCAATCCCTCAATCTCAACACTTAGATCTGAAAACAGATCTTATAGTTTTGGCCCGCAAGCCTTACAAAGAAGGATAGAATCAAAATTCTTCTGCCTGGTGGAGATTGGCTTCTTTTCTTGAAGAAGATACTTCTGATTTGAATCTTGGTCGCACAGATCTTCTTCGATCTTTTCTTCCATCTAGAACTCTCCTTATCAGGCGATGAGGCTAGATTGATTCTCTGAGAATAATGGATGTGATATTTTATTTCAGATATAGTCTTAGTTACCTAGGGGGGTGAATAAGTTTCTTTTATTTTAGGCTAATTTTTTTTCTGATTTTAGGTTAGTAAAATATTAAGCACAGAAAACACACAAAGATTTATAGAGGTTCCTCAAGATAGGGTGTCTTGAGTAGTCCTCTTTCCCCTTCACCTTTCTAACAATTAGTTAGATAAAGCCAACATCTCCAAACTCAGTTCCATGATCCTACAACACAGATCTCTCAGGATCTCTCAGGTTTTCCCAAACCCTACCTCAGGCACAACAGCCCTACCTCAAGCTCAACATCCCTACCTTAGATCACACAATGATCCTACACTCAAGCTGACCTCTCAGCTCTACAGCTCTGGCCAAACAGCCCTACACCCTCAGGCAAAGATGCCCTACAAGCTCAGAACAATTAAATTCCTACAGAAGTGATAAGATGGGATTACAATCAGAAGATAAAAGAGGTGTCTTCTGCTTCTGAACAACTGTTATTGCAGTCTTGAACCAGGGAGTAGGAATGCCCCAACCTGATTCTTCTTGATCCTTTCCTTCAGATGATGGAATGGATCAACTTGCTCTTTCTTGAGTTGAACAATAGGAGCAATCTCTTCTCTCCTTGCAGCCTCAGGTAATCAGAAAGTGAAAGCTTCTTGGCTGCCGACAATGGAACAGTAATCTTGTTCTTATTTTGTGTGCTGGAGAGTAAAAAGTAAGAAGTATCCTTTGCAAAGCCCTAACTTATTCTTTTTATACTCCAATTATCTTCAACGGCTCTTAGCTGTCCTTCTGACAAGTATGGGAGTGATTGGTGGACCCTAATAACTCGCCAGATCATTTTGAATTTGCCTCAGCTGTTGGGCTGAGATGGCCTGCTGTCTCAGCGGCTACTTCTATCCTGTCCCAGCGGATCTGCTGAGACAGACGGTTGTCTCAGTGGCTTTCTTCTATCTGCAGCTCAGCAGGCCCAAACACCTTCTCAATGGCTCCTGCCCTTGTCTCAGCGGTTCAACTGAGAGCTTGTCTCAGCGGTTTTGAAAGTAAACCTACTAAACATACATCACACTATGGTATGACCTAACCCTGCATGGTCATGAAACAGAATGGGGTTTATCAAATACAACTTGCACTTAACATTGAGTGTGAAGCTTCTTCAATTCAAGGGAACATTGAGGGTCATTTTCCCAACAATTTCCCCCTATTTGAAGAAGGCAGAACACCCTCAAATGCTAAAGTACATTCCATATCAATATTTGTCATGTAACTTCATTACATGATAATCATTATATCATACTCATATAATCATTATTATAATATTTAGGATAAAATTACAACACAAGAAATTCATGCCAAGTATGTTACAACCAGAGTTCAACAGTCCCATAATATGATTAAATACACAAGATAATGCATCACAGATTAACTTAATCAATAACAGTAGAGTAAACTTTTAGCTAAAGCTCAAATTAGCTAATGACATGAGGTGATGACTTCAACATTCCATTCATAAGCAATTCAGATAGAGTAATGAGTCATAGATTAATTTGCATTCACATATTCACAAAATATTAATACATTCATCTAGAGTTTTCTTTTCTTAGAAGAAGATCATTCAGGAAAATCAGCAGCTGCTTCGTTTCCTTTAGCTGTGGCCAGTTGGTCTGCTGCAACATCCATGTCTTCAGTAACCATTTCTTCTTGTGTTGGGAGCTCCTTATCTTCAGCAGGTACATCCATGTCTTCATGGAGATTTGTGGTTGTGTCATTTTCAGCATTTGTAGCTTCAATCTCAGCTATCTTCCTTTTGTTCTCTTGCCTTTAAAAATACAGAATTGGCTTTGGGATGTATCTAGAAGGCATCCTTCTTGGGTTATCTCTTCTTACTAGATTGGCTTTGAATACTCTGTCTCTTTTTGTGTTTCTCTCTAAATGCTTTATCCATTCCTTAGATGGATATAGCTTATCAATGTCTTTTCCAATTTGACCATGGCTTAGCTAGGCATTTAGTATAATTTCTTTGGAGTCATCACTCCAATACTCATAATCAGGATCTCTATTCTACACATCCCTTTGCCTGGCCATGCATTCTTCAGTCAGTAATACATCTTCTCTTTCTATTTTCTTTTTCAATCTCTCATTCTGGGCAATTGCTTCTTGATGTGGGAAATCCCAATCTTCTGCCCTATTGACATCTAAGATAGGAAGATTCAGAGCTATCCTTGTACCTTGTAGAACTTCAGTGTAAGGTCAGAATTTATGATAGCATTTGTGTCCTCCCCCTTTTTGGCTTCTTCAAACACCTGTTGATGTAGATCTTATTTAGGTGTGCAGATTGTGCCAGACAGGGTTTCGAAAGCATTCTCAATATCAGCATGAAGCACCTCTTGCAGTTTGACTATTTTAGAATTGAAGTGGGAAGCTGTGACTGAGGCTGCAATAGATTAGGAGACATTAGCAGTATCAGCTTTCAGATCTTCCTTGTTCCTGTCAGCTTCTTGATCCAACTGCATGGCAGTGGAGTAGACATAATCTTGAAGATGATTGGTTGATTTCTCTATCACTTCATCTGTTTTGCTGACATAATTTTTGACATATGACATATCTTGTTCAGATAGTCTGAGTTGTTTGTCCATGGATCTTAGAATTGTATTCTAAGAAATTATTGTCTTCTCAGCAAGGTCAAACCATTTGGTCATCTGTTTGTTGAGCATTTCAGTGTTCTCCTTTATCTCCTTGACCTCAGTCATGGCTTCAGCCTTCACATTCCTGATGAACTGATCAATATATTCCCTGACTGATGTAACTGATTGATCCACATGTGTCTTCATGGAAGTGAGATGAGACAGTAGCAGCAGGTTGATAGCATTGAGAAGCTTCTCATTAGGTGAGTTGGAAGTGGAGGCTAGCTGAATAGTGATCATGGGGCTGGGAGCCTTGGTGAACATGGAGGGTTGATAATATTGAGCACTAGGTTGACTGGAGGATCAGGCAATATTGCAGCTGGGGCATTCACCAGCTCAGCAAATGATGTTGTATCATCAATGTGATCAGGGTGGACTTAATCATCATCCAGATCATCTTCATCACCATTATCTTGATTATCATCCAGATTATCATTATTATCATTATCTTACTCCTCCCCCTCAGAGAGAGCATCCTTGTCAGATGAGTCCAAGAAGGCTGGGACAATTATATAAAGTTAGAGGTAAATACTTAGAAATACTAAAGATAAGATTGTTAGGCTTACCAAGAACTTCATCTTTCTCAGTAGTTGGCTCTTTCTGCTTCTCCGCCTCAGATGGGGCACTAGATTTTCCTGGTGAAGGTAAGGACCAGAGGGCTGGTTCATTATCAGGATTGAGTCTAATTCTTTCTTCAAGATTGAAGATAAATTTGTCAATCTGACCTTGAAATCCTGAGGTGATTGTCTTTTGTCCTCATCAGCATCATTGATGTTTATAATGTCTAAGGGGGCTGGGTCTTGTTGATGCTCCTCCTTAGTTGGACCACCCATTTGTCCTTGAGGAGATATGGTCCACATTATGTAAATGTCAGAATTGATTACCTAATTGATTGGTAATGATTTATTAATTAAATGAGTAGTTTCAATTTTGAAAGATTAGATACCAGGAGTTATATCCTTGTCCACCTCCTGTGGATGGATATTGTCAATTGGCCTATCATCCTATGGAGCATCCTTGTCAAGATTGCTGTGTGAACAAATGTCAGCACCAGCATCTTCATCTTCATCTGAGTGGTCAGACTCAGAGCTTGACATAATTAGTCTAATTTTCTTTGAGGATTTGGATGCAATCTTTTTTTTCTTTTGCTGCAGTGGGATGACTCATTGGAAGTACCCTAGTGAACCTGTCCAGGGTCGTAATATCTATTCTTTTTAGATAGTGAAGGCTTGAACCTTTGGAGCTGCTGAACTTCTTAGGGTATGATTGGATTAGGTACAGGGACATGATTCTACCCAAATTTGGTGACTGCAAACATTCCTTAATCCTTTGGAAAATCACTACTCCCCAAGATGTTTTTCTTTCCAGTATGATCCTGGTCATGAGGTCAAACATATATTGTGAGATTGTGTCATGGGATCCAGTTTGCAAAGTAAGGCTTTTACCACAATATCTAATAATAGCTTCCCCCTCTAGTTGAAGAATTTCCTTTTTAATGATCAAATCTTGGCATCATTATATTCTGTCCATTTTAATGCTTTCTTCTTGTCCTTCTCAGAGATTTCTTCCTCCTCACTTGAGCTGCAGGAAGGAAGATGAAGGGCTTTTTCTATCTTAGCAGGGGTGACTTTTATCCTCTCTTCTCCTATTTTTGATTTGATGGATGACTTGGAGGAGGATAATTTGGCATTGTTAAACCATTCCAAAACTTCAGTTCTGAGAATGGTACTTGGTTCAGAGAGAAGGAATTCCAGTCCTTGGTCTTCAAGGAGTTGAATCACTTCCTTGATTTCTTCAGGAGAATGGGCAAAGCCTTTCCTGACTATCGCATATCCTTCAAGAAGATCTTTAGAACTTTTGGGAGCCATTGCTATGGTAGAGGAATGCGCTGGGACGGAAGAGAAGGTGATTCGTCTCAGCGGCTAGGAAAGAAGGGTGTGAACCTTTCACTAATTAAGATAGACTATTTATATAACCTAATTTTGGTATAATTAACCCTAATAATTAGATTTAATTTCTCTTATTATTGTAAGTGGAAATGGGTCAATTTAAGGTTGCATTTAGACAAAGTATAATGAAATTAACCCGTCTCAGCAGAATCGCTGAGACGGCGACCTAGCCGCTGGGACAGAGCACTGTCAGCCACTAGGACAGATTTAGCCATCTCAGCGGCTCAGCTGAGACTTTTCCCAGCTGTCTCAGCGGCTCAGCTAAAATAGACTGTTCTGTTTTAGCTGATCTTACTACCTAACCATAAATTCATTTGAGATATGATTGTTTGAAGGCCTAATCATGTCACTAATAGAGTTGATGTGACAATACTTTAAGTTACAACAAGACATGCATTATATAATTTATGATTGAAAGAGAGAAATATTTTACACTATTCAATATTTAACATTCCTAGTTCAATTTTGAAAGCATTAAACTTGGCCTCATCCAATGGCTTTGTAAAGATATCAACAACTTGATTGTTAGTGGGGACAAATTCAAGGCAGATATCTTTACATTCAACATGTTCTCTTATAAAATGATACCTTATCTCTATGTGCTTAGTCCTGCTATGAGAGATAGGATTCTTAGCAATAGAGATAGCACTGGATGAGTCACAATAAAGGGGAAACTCACTTACCTTGAGGTTGTAGTCCTTTAACTAGTGTTGATTCATCAATAGCCTTACACAACAACTTCCTGCAGCAATGTATTCAGACTCAGCAGTGGAGATTGCCACACTTGTCTGCTTTTTGCTACTCCAAGATATCAACCTTCTTCCTAGGAATTGACAAGTGGCACTTGTGCTTTTCCTGTCTTCTTTGCAGCCTGCAAAATCTACATCTGAAAATCCAATTAGCTCAAAATCATTGATCTTAGGGTACCAAAGGCCAAGATGTGGCTGCCTTTAAGGTATCTCAAGATCCTCTTTGCAGCTGAGTAGTGAGATTTCTTAGGACATGCCTGGTACCTAGCACACACACATGTAGCATACATAATATCTGGTCTACTAGCAGTTAAATATAATAGGGATCCAATGATGCACCTGTACATGGATTCATCAAAGGCCTTGCCCTTCTCATCCTTGTCCAGGGAAATGTTGGAACCCATGGGAGTTTTCATGGTGGAAGCAGATTCCATCCCAAACTTCATGATAAGCTCCCTTGTGTACTTGGTCTGAGATATGAATGTACCCTCATCAGATTGTTTCACTTGGAGGCCTAAAAAGTACTTGAGCTCTCCCATACTGCTCATCTCAAACTCCTCATGCATTAGGTTGGCAAACCTTTTACAGAGGTTGTCATCAGTAGACCCAAATATTATGTCATCAACATATATTTGGACTAGAAGACACTTGCCCCTTGTTTCCCTAAGAAACAATGTACTATCTATCTTTCTCCTCAAGAACTTATTCTTGATGACAAATCTAGACAAAGTCTCATACCAAGCCCTGGGGGCTTGCTTTAAACCATAAAGAGCATTCCTAAGTAAATATACATGATTAGAGAGGGTTGGATGCACAAAACCTGATGGTTGTTCAACATATTCCTCTTCCTTTAAGTCACCATTAAGGAAGGCTGATTTGACATCCATTTGATACACTTTGAACCCCTTGTGAGCAGCATATGCAAGGAATAGCCTAATTGCTTCTAACCTTGCAACAGGGGCAAAGGTTTGATCAAAGTCTATCCCTTCTTCCTGTCTATAGCTCTTGGCTACCAACCTTGCCTTGTTCTTTATGATTGTGCCATTCTCATCTAACTTGTTCATGTAAATCCATTTGGTGCCAATAATATTATGTCCATGAGGTTTTGGCACCAACTTTCATACCTTCCATCTCTTGAATTATAGAAGTTCTTCTTGCATTGCTTGAATCCAAAAGGTGTCTTGTTTGGCTTCTTCAATCTTCATGGGCTCCATATGTGATAAGAAGCTCAATAATAGGGCCTCATTATGAGGCCTACTTCTGCTCAGTACACCTTGGTTCTGGTCTCCAATAATTTGTTCTATTGGATGATCTCTTAGGTGCCTTACCACTGGAGGCAATTTGTCCTCAGCTTGCAATAACATTTATGCTGGTTCAACATTGTCTTCAGCGCCTTGGACCTCTTCCTCTTCACGTATTGCTGCATCTATATATACCTTGCTACTGTTGGGTGTGTCTTGCACAGACATCTTTTCCATGTCCTTCTCATTTTCTGTCAAAATAGAGGAGCTGGACCAGCCTTTATATATTAGGCTGGTCTCATCAAATACTACATGCATAGACTCCTCTACAACATGAGTTTTCTTGTTATGCACTCTATAAGCTCTACTCTGTGAGCAAACTTTGTTAATTGAGATTTTCCATTGTTTAAAATGTAGCATTTGGAGCCAAAGATTCTAAAATATGAAATTGTAGGTTGTTTGCCTTTCAGAATCTCATAGGGGGTTATTCCATGAACCTTATTGATGGAAGCTCTATTGAGAACATAACATGCAGTATTGACTACCGCAGCCCAGAAGTATTCTGGGAGTGAGGAGTCACTAAGCAATGTTCTCCCAGCTTCTATCAAGGTCCTATTCCTCCTCTCAGCCACACCATTTTGTTGTGGAGTCCTTGGGGAGGAGAACTCTTGGGTGATACCATATTCTTGACAGAACCTTGTCATGGCTTCAGATTGAAATTATGTGCCATGGTCAGTCCTAGTCCTGACCACAGCATATTATAAGTCATTCTGAATTTCTTTGACATGATTTATAAAGACATTCAAAGTATCAGACTTCTTCTTAAGGAAGAATACTCATGTATATTTTGAGTGATCATCAACAATCACCAAAGTATACAACTTCCCTCTTAGGCTCTGAATTGGCAAAGGACCAAGCAAATCCATATGGAAGAGATAAAGACATCTTTCAATGTCTTTGGAGCTAATACTTTAAAAGGTGGCCCTTGTTTGCTTACCCATTTGGCAAGCATGACAGAGACCACTTTTAATACATTTTAAATTAGGACTATTCCTAATAAGCTTTTTAGAGAATAGTCTATACATTGTCTTGTAGTTAATGCGGGCAAGTCTCTTGTGCCATTGAATACAAAGAGACTCATTCTCATTAGCTACAAGACATACATATGTAAGATAATTACTACATATAAAGTCTAAGCAATAAACATTCCCACTCCTAGTGCCTGAGAGAATGGTCTCTAAGTCATTAGACTTTTTGATCAAGCACTTGTCATTGTGGAATTCAATGACATAGCCTAGATCACATAGTTGACTTATGCTTACTAGGTTGTGTTGCAACCCTTCAACATAAGCTACCCTTGTGATTGAGACTTTGCCATTGGAGATCATACCATATCCCTTGGTGATTCCACTTTCAGATCCCCCAAAGATAACTTTGGGTCCATTCTTCACAGCCTTGTAGTCCTGTAGAAGATTTCTTGTTCCTGTCATATGCTTTGAGCACCCACTATCCAAGTACCAAATTTGGTTGAGGTTGGTACTTGAACTAACCTACAAGAAGGAGTTTAGTTACCCTTAGGAGCCCAAATAATTTTGGGTCCTAGGTCCTTGTTAGCATGATGATATGACCTCACACCAGCTGCACTCTTTGCAGGAAGACTCTCCTTTGTACTTGGCACATTGGGATTGTCCCAGCAATCTATGGAAAAGTGTCCCACATTACCACAACACCAACATTCATGAATGTTGTATCTCCTCTTCTGAACATTTCTTGAGGAAATAACATTACTGGGTCTGTGTTCAGGAGGGGAGACAGCTGTAGTTTTCCTATTTCTTTCAGCAATGATTTGATTGAATGTCAACCTATATGCAGTCTTGATGCCCTTTTTCCTAATGGCATCTTCTTGCCTTGGCTTGGGGCCAGGCATGATTAGATGACATTAGGCACTGAGTAAGAGGACTTGTCTATAGGTTTGACAGCATCCATGTTCTTTGCTGGACAGAACTTGGAAGAGCTGGCATCCATGCTCTTGAATGATGGGGCTGAGGTACCAAAAAAAAAGGTCTAGGTTGGGCCATTTGAATTTCCTCAAGGGGAGCCTTCATAGCACTCAAGCCCATGTCGTTTCTTCCACTATAGGAAGGAGTATTTTCCTTTCTATAGGAGCTTCCATTCTTCCAGTGACCATACATGCTTTCATGGTCATACCTGTTGGAGGGAAGTAACAACTTTTGAAAGGTGGTTTGAGGCTTAGCCTTACCCCTGCTCTTTTCTCCACTCCCTTCTCCTACTTCCAATTTATTGTATCATTGTCCTCTCCTATTGGTTTAAGAGGAGAAAGTGTCAATAATAGGGAGCACAGATTTGGGCTTGGAGAATTGAGCCACCAGGCTCTTATGTTTCAGAAGCTTCACCTCAAGGTCCTTGATGACCTTGTTCTATTGGGATATGGTGCTCAAATGGACAATTGTTATCCCTTTCAGATGGTTAATTTCTCTATACATCTGACCCATCTTGGTAGATGATTCACTGCACTCTTGTTTTTCCATCTTAAGGGAAGCAATCTCTTGGGCTTCCCTCTTGGCCAACTTTTTGCTCTTTTTCAGAGCTTCCAAGAGAGCACCATATCTGTCAATCAATTGATTGACATCTTCCTCAGTTTCTGAATCACTTCCACCAATTGATGAAGGTGCTCCAGATTCTGGGCCAGTGTCATAATCAGAAGAGGAGATGGAGTGAATTAATACCTGTTCATTTTCAGAGATGTTCTGGCTGTTCTCCTCATCAGTGATGGCCGTGAGGCCTAGCTGAATATTGTCCTCTTTATCCTCCTCTAAATCACTGTCTGAAAGTGATAAAGGGCCCATGTTTCCAATTCTGGAAGCAGGATAATCATCTTCCTTTTTTGCTGCAAACAACCCAATATAGGCTTCTTCTTCAGCATCTGAATCTGAGGATGAGGATTCAGACTCAATCCCTACCTCAGGCATAATAGCCCTACCTAAGGCTCAACATCCCTACCTCAGATCACACAATGATCCTACACTCAAGCTGATCTCTCAGCTCTACACATCAGGCCAAACAGCCCTACACCCTCAGGCAAAGATGCCCTACAAACTCAGAACAATTTAGTTCCTATATAAGTGATAAGATGTGATTACAATCAGAAGATAAAAGAGGTGGTCTTCTGCTTCTGAACAACTGTTGTTGCAGTCTTGAACCAGGGAGGAGTAGGAATTCCCCAACCTGATTCTTCTTGATCCTTTCCTTCAAATGATGGATTGGATCAGCTTGCTCTTTCTTGAGTTGAACAATATGATCAATCTCTCCTCTCCTTGCAGCCTCAGGTAATCAGAAAGTGAAAGCTTCTTGGCTGCCGACAAAGGAACAGTAATCTTGTTCTTCTTTTGTGTGCTGGAGAGTAAAAAGTAGGAAGTATCCTTTGCAAAGCCATAACTTATTCTTTTTATACTCCAATGAACTTCAACAGCTCTTAGTTGTCCTTCTGACAAGTATGGGAGTGATTGGTGGACCCTAAGAAGCCTTTCTGCAGCTTGCACCAAAAGCAGGACCCGCCAGATCATTTTGAATCTGTCTCAGCGGTTGGGCTGAGATGACCTGCTGTCTCAGCGGCTACTTCTATCCCATCCCAGTGGATCTACTGAGACAGACAGTTGTCTCAACGGTTTTCTTCTATCTGCAGCTCAGCAGGCCCAGACACCTTCTCAGCGGCTCCTGCCCTTGTCTCAGCACTTCAGCTGAGACTGAGAGCTTGTCTCAGCGGTTTTGACAGTAAACCTACTGAACATACATCACACCATGGTATGACCTAACCTTGCATGGTCATGAAATAGAATGGGGTTTATCAAATACAACTTGCACTTAGCATTGAGTGTGAAGTTTCTTCAAATCAAGGGAACATTGAGGGTCATTTTCCCAACAGGATGAAGAACGATTGTTCTAAGTTCTTCTTTCTTCTTTTACGCCCCTTTCACTGTTTTATTAGTTCTTGCATAAATTCTTTTGTATTCTCTGTACTCCTTTTAGGGCAGACACTTATCCCTTTATAAGACTGAGGAGCGCATAACGGTCTTTTATTATGCCCTCCACTAATAGACGCCCATACCTTAAGAGCACGCGCCGATTGGACAATCATACGTCAATATTTAATGCTGACAGCAACTTTTGAATCTGTCTCGACTATATTTCCATCGTTACGACGACATGGACAATATCTCGACGACAGAGCTTTTCGATGTCTTGGACTTGGACGGATCTTCAAGTCTACTTTCTTCTTCTTCAAACAAGGATATTTCCACGATATGGGACATCCATTCTGCACTTGCACTTAATACGACATGAAGTTATCTAACTGATGTCGGCATAATCTTCTAGACTGCTCGATATCGTTGTAATCACCTTATCTCGTCGACCACATAATCGACATCCTATCAACAGACTATTCTTCTACAACTGCCTGTCTTCATGTGACCTTTCTCAATCTTCTCGATGTCAAGTCTTCTTTACAAAGATATCTTCATCATCAATCTCACTTGGCCTTTCCAAGGACAAGGCTTCTTTACGACAATATCTGTCTTAATTAGCCTTTCCAACGATAAGGCTTCTTTACGATGATATTGTCGACATCTGACTTGTTTTTATGCTTGAGTCTTCTTCTTCTTCATCCCGGCTTTCTGATATCATTGTAAGGTGTTGTAGTGTTGATGTCACAACGATATCATCAAATGCATGTTGTCTCGATGATAGCTGATATGATCATCCTGCTTTGCTCTGACCCAACAATTTCAATGGCATGCATACACTTTTCGACGATATGCCCAGACTTTTTCATTATTGGCCTTGTAGATTCTGTGTTCATGTGCTTGATCCATTGTCGACGATCCTTCTTTTGTCACCGTGAGTATGGTTCATGTCGTCGAGATAATTGCTTGTGTCATCGTGACCATTGTTCGATATTTGTCTGACTTTTGCACTTGGTAGGCTTTTATTACCAGATTGCTTCAGCACTTGTCCTGCAAGTTCTTCTTACTATCATATGTAGGGTGATTAGTCACTAAGTTTGAAAATTACTCTAAGTTTTACATCCCCAATTGGAATTTGAAGAAGCTAAACTTAGCTTCATCAAGGGGATTTGTGAATATATCAGCCACTTGTTTGTCTGTGGGAACAAACTCAAGGGTGATATTTTCATTCTCCACATGCTCCCTGATGAAGTGATGCCTGATCTCAATGTGCTTAGTCCTGCTGTGTGAGACAGGGTTCTTAGCAATCGAGATTGCACTGGAAGAGTCACAAAACAAGGGTGTTTTGGTCATCTTTAGATTGTAGTCTTCAAGTTGATGTTGAATCCATAGTAGTTGAGCACAGCATCTCCCAACATAGATGTATTCTGATTCTGCTGTGGAGATTGTTATACTTGTCTGCTTCTTGCTGCTCCAAGAAATCAGTCTTCCTCCAAGGAATTGGCATGTTCCTGAGGTACTTTTTTTGTATTCTTTGCATCCTGCATAATCTGCATTTGAGTAGCCAGTCAGTTCACACCCATTGTTCCTAGGGTACCATAGGCCAAGATTTGATGTATCTTTTAGGTATCTTAGGATTCTCTTTATAGAGACATGATGAGATTCCTTAGGGTTCACCTGATATCTAAAACAGACACATGTGGCAAACATTATGTCAGGCCTACTTGCAGTTAGGTATAACAAAGATCCAATCATGCATTTGTACTTGGTTTCATCAAAGGGTATTCCCTTCTCATCCTTGTCTAAAGACACATTGGTTCCCATTGGAGTCTTCATAAAGTAAGCACTCTCCAATCCATACTTCTTGACTAGCTCTCTAGTGAACTTGGTCTGAGAGATGAATATACCATCTTCAGATTGTTTCACATGGAGACCTAGGAAGTATTTGAGCTCACCCATGCCGCTCATCTCAAACTTTCCCTGCATCAAGCTGACAAACTTTTTGCAGAGATTGTTATCTGTAGAGCCAAAGATAATGTCATCTACATAGATCTGCACTAGCAAAATCTTCCCCTTAACTTCCCTTAGGAACAATGTCTTATCAATCTTTCTCATGGAGAATTTATTCTCAATGAGAAAGCTTGACAGAGTCTCATACCAGGCTCTAGGTGCCTGCTTCAAGCCATATAGAGCTTTCCTAAGAAAGTAGACATAGTCCGGATAAGTAGAATCAACAAAACCTGAAGACTGATCTACATAGACTTCTTCTTTGAGGTCACCATTAAGAAAGGCTGACTTCACATCCATCTGATAGACTTTGAATCCTTGGTAGGCTGAATATGACAAGAACAATCTGATGGCATCTAGTCTGGCAACAGGGGCAAAAGTCTGATCAAAGTCAATCCCCTCTTCCTGTGTGTATCCCTTTGCCACTAGCCTTGCTTTATTCTTAGTGATGATTCCATTCTCATCCAATTTATTTCGGTAGACCCACTTAGTTCCTATGATATTCTGTCCTTGGGGTCTAGGAACTAACTTCCATACTTTGCATCTCTTAAATTGGTTCAGCTCCTCCTACATTGCTGCAATCCAAAATGGATCCTGATTTGCTTCCTCAAATTTCTTGGGTTCAATTTGAGAGAGAAAACTCAGGTACAATGCTTCATTCACAACTCTACTCCTTGTCAGCACTCCTTGGTTGACATCTCCTATTATTTGCTCTTGAGGATGATCTCTCATTTGTCTCAAGGCAACTAGTAGTGTTCTGGGGGCTTCTGCTGTGGCAGGTTCTTCAGGTTGCATTTCCTCTGTTGTTTCTGAGCCTTCTATAGCCTCTTCTTCAATTTCAACTATTGATGAGTGGTTATTATCTTTAATTGAAGTCTCAGCCTTGTCTTCAATGGATAACTTCTCCATTTTCTCTGATGTACCTGCATTCACTAGAGGACTAAACCAGCCTTTATATATAAGGCTAGTCTCATCAAATACAACATGTACAGATTCTTCCACTGCTTGGGTATTGATGTTGTACACCCTATAAGCCTTGCTATAGGATTTGTAACCAAAAAGAATACCCTCACTGCTTTTCTCAGCAAACTTGGTTAGCCTGACCTTCCCATTATTAAGTACATAACATTTACTGCCAAAGATCCTGAAGTAGGATAAGGTAGGTTTTCTGCCTTTCACCAGTTCATAGGGAGTCTTCTTGTGGTCTTTGATGATGGAGGCCCTATTTATCACATGACAAGCAGTGTTGACAGCATCTGCCCATAAGTACTCTGGAAGAGAGGAATTACTTAGCATTGTCCTACTTGCCTCTATCAAGGTTTTGTTTTTCCTTTCTACAGCCCTATTCTGTTGAAGAGTTTTAGGGGAGGAAAATTCTTGAGAGATACCCAATTCTTGGTAGAATTCTATCATGGCTCCTAACTAAAATTATGTACCATGGTCTCTTCTGAACTTGACCACAGTACAGTCCATCTCATTCTGGATCTGCCTGACAAAGTTCTTCAAGATATTCAAGGTATCTGACTTCTTTTTAATAAGAATACCTAAGTGAACCTTGAGTAATCATCAACTACTACAAGGGTGTAAGCCTTCCCTCCCAAGCTGAGAACTGACATAGGACCAAAAAAATCCATGTGCAATAGAAATATGCACCTAGAGGAATCTTTGTCAGAAATGCTTTTAAAGCTGGTCCTTGTCTGCTTCCCAAGTTGGCAAGCTTGACAAGGACCTTCCTTGATGCACTTAATATTAGGTCCATTTCTTACTAGTTCTTGTGAGAAAAGCTTGCTTATGGTCTTATAGTTAATGTGAGCAAGTTTCTTGTGCCATTGTACATATAGAGCCTCTTTGTCATTAGCTACAAGACACACATGCATGGAAGAATTTGCATTAAAGAAATTTAAGCAGTAAATATTACCACTCCTAGTACCAGTTAAGATAGCCTCGGAGTTTAAGGAATTCTTAATCAAACACTTATCCTTGTGGAAGATGATTACAAAACTTAGATCACAGAGCTGACTTATGCTTATGAGATTATGTTTCAATCCCTCAACATAAGCTACCTTTGTGATGGTAACTAGGCCATTAGAAATATTGTCATAACCTTTATTCATCCCCTTTTCTGAACCTCCAAAGATCAATGTTGGTCCATTCTCCACAGGGATGAAGCTTCTTAGATACTTTCTGACTCCAGTCATGTGCCTGGAGCAGCCACTGTCCAAATATCAGATTGGAGATTGATTGGTATTTGGACACACCTGCAAGAAGATTTAATTTCCCTTAGGTACCCAGTTTGGTTTGGGTCCTTGGTTCCTGTTAAGGGGATAAAATGGAATGCCACACCACTGAGGGTTCTGCACTCTCTTTGCATTGGGTCCTATTGGGTTGAACCAATAGTCCAGGGCAATGTGCCCTATTTTGCCACAGCACCAGCATTCATATCTGTTATACCTTCTCTTCTGCCTCACCATTTGATTGGGATAGGAGTGTTGGTGAGCAGGAGGGAAGACTACTGATCTAACAGGTCTTGGGTGAACCTTACATGTGTGAGAGTGGAGTTGGTCTCACCACTTGTTGGTTCACCTTCTTGGGAACAGGCTTTGTGGAAGCATCCTTTCCCTTACTCTTGAGTGTTATTGGTATAGGTCCATGGGCAGAAGGACCTAATACTAGCACCTTATTAAAAGAAGATTGAGCTACAGAACCTTTGTCCTTGACAATCTCTTGATTGAATTCTATACCAACTCTGAATGATCCATAGAAGGTACCAATAATGAGAAACACTATCTTGGGCATAGAGAAGCTTGCTACAAGTTTCTTCTCAGCCTGCAGTATCTCCTCAAGATTCTTATTGATTTTGTTCTTCTGACCTAATTCAGCATTCTTAAGCTTTATGGCTTCCTTTAATCCGTCCACTTCTTTGCTTATGGAAACCAGCTTTTCAGTTGTCTCCTTGAGCTCTGACTAGATAGTCTTTGAGGAATCTAACTCCTTGGTCTGGATTTTGAGGAGTTTCTTACAGTTCTTGAAAGCTTTTCATAGAGCTTTATATTGCTTTATTTGGTCAGATTCAACATCATATTGAGATCTTGAGGTCGTGTTGTTGGCATCAGACACGGTCTCATTATCATGCAAGGAGTTTGCCACTGATTTAGAATCAGAGGCAGACAGATTAGCTTTGATGGGTACCTTTCCAGGAGAGATATCATCCTGGTTGTCTTCCTTTTTGGCCATTAGGCCAATCAGAGCCTCTTCCTCAGTATCTGAGGAGCTTGAATCAGAATCACTTAGAGTTCTAATTTTCTTTGTTATAAACCCTCTTTCAGGTTTCTTATTATCCCTTGATCTTCTCTTATCTTCATAGTTCCTTGATTCACTTTTCTTAGAAGCGCAATCAGCAGCTATATGACCTGTTTTATTACAGGAGTAGCAAATAGTGTTAGAAAAATCAAATTAACTAGGTTTAGATTTGCACCTGTCCTCCCTTGAGGATTTAGACCTATCATATTGATCAGATCTCCTTGAGCTCGAGGAGGAGGCTATGTGGTTGTCTCTTCTTCTTCTAGTAATCAGCTTTTTAAACTGCTTATAGAGAAAGACCATCTCTCTGTTAGTATCATGAGGATCTGATGTGCTGGCATCAGACTCTTCACTGCTCTCTGATCTGTTCTGGTATGCAGGAGTCTTGTCCTTGGACCTCCTTGTGCTCTCAGCTTTGAGAGCTACAAATCTTTCTCTGGAGCTCCCCTTTGAGCTTTCCTCTTCAGCTTTCCTAGTGTTGAGTCGAAGTTAATGGGAGAACAACTTCCATACAGATTCTTGGGCTCCAAGATGCCCAGCTGACCCATCTCTCCGATGGCACAAATCTTAATATCCCATTCCTTAGAGAGGGATCTAAGGAACTTATCATTTAAGTCAGAGTTTGTGATGTCTCTGCCATAATTTTTCAGTCCATTCACTATTTTGAAAAACTTCTCATAACAGCTACAGATGGTTTCATTCTTGCATTGCTTGAAGGCTTCATACTCTTGATTGAGGAGGGATTTCCTGTCATCCCTTACCTCTTTAGTTCCCTCAATATAGACATTCAGGGAGTCCCACATCTCCTTAGCTGTCTTGTAGTGAATGAGGTTCTGGAGGGTTGAATCGTCGATGACACTTACAATTACATTATGTGCCCTCTTATCTAGACATGCCAAGGTTAGTTCATCCTTGGTCATGTATGCATACTTCTTTTCCACCATCCAAGTTGGATCAATAGTGGATCCTGTCGTGGGAATGAAAAGACACTCTTGAAGTGTTATATAGATTTTAGGATCAGCTGCCTCCATGAACAACCTTACTCTTTCCTTCCAAATAGGAAAGTTCTCCTTTGTGCAGATTGGGAGTTTCATGGCTCTCATTTCTCGATGTTGATCACCTCCAGACATATTGAGTTGTTCTATGATCTAGATCTGACGGTTAAGTCACTTTTTGATCAACCTCCCTCTGATACCACTTGTTAGTTATAGAACGATCACCAGGGTGCTAGGTCATTTTGGCTGTTTTGAAATATTTTCGTAAGAGATGTATATAATGTAATCACAGCATAGAAAATCCCAGCACACAACACAAGATGTATAGAGGTTCCTCAAGACAGGGTTTCTTGAGTAGTCCTCTATCCCTCTGCGCCTACCTAGCAGTGTGCTAGGCTCGGCAAACTCCACCAATGTCTCCGGCCCGCAAGACTTACAACTCGGACCTGCAAGTCCTACAGCCTAGGCTCGCAAGCCCCTACTGCACTCAAGCCCGCAAGCTCGACACTCAGGCCCTCAAGGGCTACACATCACATACCTGCAAGTCTTGCCCCTTGGACCCGCAAGTCCTGCAGCCTAGGCCCGCAAGCCCCTACCGTACCCAAGCCTGCAAGCTCGACACTGATGGACCCATAAGTCCTCTGCCCTGGCCCTCAAGCCTCACAGATCTCTAGGCCTCAAGCTCAACACTTAGATCTAAAAACAGATCTTAAAGTTTTGGCCCACATGCCTTACAAATAAGGATATAATCTAAATTCTTCTTCCTGGTGGAGATTGGATTCTTTTCTTGAAGAATATACTTCTGATTTGAATCTTGGTCGCACAGATCTTCTTCAATCTTTTCTTCTATCTGGAACACTCATTATAACCCGATGAGGCTAGATTGATTCTATGAGAATAATGGATGAAGATCGATTTATTCTAAGTTCTTCTTTCTTCTTTTACGCTGCTTTCACTGTTTTATCAGTTCTTACGTAAATTCTTTTGTATTCTCTGTACTCCTTTTAGGGCAGACACTTATCCCTTTATAAGACCGAGGAGCCGCATAACGGTCTCCTATGATGTCATCCACTGACAGACGCCCATACCTTAAGAGAATGTGCTGATTGGACAATCAGACGACGACATTAAATGCTGACATTGCGTCTGGCAACTTTTGAATCTGCCTCAACGATATTTCCATCGTTACGACATGGACAATATCTCGACGACAGAGCTTTTTGATGTCTTTTACTTGGATAGATCTTCAAGTCTACTTTCTTCTTCTTCTTAAGACAAGGATATTTCCACGATACAGGACATCCCTTCTACACTTGCACTTAAGATGACATGAAGTCATCTAACTGATGTCGGCGTAATCTTCTAGACTGCTCAATATCATTATAACCACCTTATCTTGTCTATGACATAATCGATATCTTGTCGACAGACTGTTCTTCAGCAACAGCCTGTCTTCATGTGACCTTCATTAGTCTTCTTGACGTCAAGTCTTCTTTACGACAATATCTTCGTCATCAGTCTTACTTGGCCTTTCCAACGACAAGGCTTCTTATGACGATATCTGTATTGATTAGCCCTTCCAACGACAAGGCTTCTTTACGACGATATTGTCGACATCTAACTTATTTCTGTGCTTGAGTCTTCTTCTTCATCTCGGCTTTCCGATATCGTTGTAAGGTGTTGTAGTGTTGATGTCACAATGATATCATCATACACATGTTGTCTCGACGATAGCCAATATGATCATCATGCTTTGTTATGCACATCATTTCAACGACATGCATACACTTTTCGACAATATGTCCAGTCTTTTTTGATGATATGTGTCAGCTCGACATTCTTTGAACTTGTCTTCTACTAAGATGATAAAGCTAAGAAGGTAATCAAATACACAGTGAAGTTCTCTTGAATTGGTGACTTCTCCAAATGAGGAATCATGAGGGCAAGATTCCCAACACTATCATTTCAACAGAATTATCAAATTCATTAATGACAAAATGTTAATATATGATTCATTTTACATTTGCTTTTTATGAAGAAACTAAATACATTAGTTCAAGTTTTTCTTTTCTTTGTTGAACTAGAGAATTCAGCATCTTCAGCAACAGCCTCCTTTCCTGCAGTAGCATCTTGCATTTCAGCTACCTTTCTCTTATTCTCCTGCCTCTTGTAGTAAAGATATGGCTTAGAAATGTATCTTGAAGGCATCCTCTTTGGATTGTTCTTTCTTACAAGATTTTCTTTGAAGACCCTTTCCCTCTTGGAATTCCTCTCAAGATGCTTTATCCATTCTTCTGTAGGGTATATCCTGTCAATGTCTTTGCAGATCAGGCCATGGTTCAGCCAAGCATTCAGAATAATGCTTTTGGAGTCATCACTCCAATGCTCATACTTCGGATCATTTTCATGCTTTTTCCTTGTCTCGACCATGAATTCTTCTGCAAGCATGACACCTTCTCTTTTTCTTCTTGCTGCAAGCCTAACATCATGTGATATCTTTGCTTGATGTTCAAAATCAAAATCTTCCTTTCTTAAATTGTCCAGCAGAGGAAGGTTTAGAGCTATTATTGTTCCTTGTAGAACTTTGAGGGCCAGCTCAGAGTTGGTTTCAGCATTGAACACCTCCCCCTTTCTGGCTTCTTCAACCACTTTTTTTTCCAAGCTTTGGGAGGCAGCAACAACAGACCCAGATAGGGTTTGGAAGGCATTTTCTAGATCTGATTTTAACTCATCCTTCATCTTTTCTGCCTCTCCAATCATTGTTGTTGCAGTGGTCCATACATACTCTTCTATATGATTGGAGGCCTTCTCTATTACTTCATCATTCTTACTCACATAGTTCTTGACATATTCATGTCTTGCGCAGATAGTTGCAGTTGTTTGTTCATTGATCTCAGTATGGTATTCTGAGCAACAACTAATTTTTCTGCTAGATCAAACCACTTGGTCATCTGCTTATTCAGGTAAGAGGTTTCTACCTTAATTACTTGAATTTCTATCATTACTTCATTTTTCACTGTGGAGACAGACATATCAATATAATCCTTGATTGAAGTCATATGACCTTCAATAATTTTATTTAATGAACTTATGGTAAGTTCATTTGATACTGCAGATGTGGAGGGATGAACTTCAGGTACTACTGTAAATGTCTCCACTGCATGCTCTTCATGCTCCCCCTCAGCCTGATCAGGTATGTGCTCCCCCTAAGCTGTATCATTAGACTTGGCAGCATCCTTATCTTCTTCCTCCTCCCTTTCTTTTCCAGCCAATCCTTCTTGATCCCCCTCATTTGGAGCATACTTATCTTCATCTTCAGATGAGTCCTTCTGTTACTCCCCCTCAGATGGGGCACTCATCCCTTCTTGATCATCTTCCCAGTAGTCTGTTGGTTCAAGAGGTATTAGTTTAATTCTTCTCTCTAGATTTAATATAAATGAATCAATCTTACTTTGTAAGTCAGCAGCAGTGCCCAATTATCTCTCTTCAAGATCTTCTGAAGATGAGGGCACATTCAGTACATTGGCATCAGCTACTTGAGACTTAGGAGCATCACTTTGAGTGTGATCTCCTCCTTATTCATCTGACTTTTCTTCAACAGCAGCAACCACCACACTCTTCTCATGCTCTTCTGGAGCAGTATGATATTCATCCTTCGAATGCTCTTCAGTAGTAGCATGAGACTCATGACCTTCAGTGTCATGATATTCATGATCATCTCTTGTTGTACTATTGACATGACCTTGATTATCCTCAGTAGGGATATTTTTTGCACTCTCTGACTCAGAATCAGAACAAATCATTCTGGTCTTCTTTAGTCCTTTGACTAATTTCTTTTTCTTCTTCTTTAGCTCAGAGGGCTGACTCATTGGGAGCGCCCTTGAGAATATATCCAATGTCTTGATGTTCATTCTTTTTAAGTAGTAAAGGTTGGATCCTTTTGACTTATCAAACTCTTCAGGATAGGTGTTCAGAAGATATAGTGGAAGAATCTTGCCTAGGTTGTGGGGTTGGGTGGGGGGGGTGCAGACATTCTTTTATCCTTTGGAAAATTACAGCAACCCAGGAGGTCTTTTTCTTCAAGACCACCCTTGTCATCAATTCAAACATATGATTTGATATTTTATCATGTGACCCAGGCTTGCACAACAATGCCTTGCCTACAATATAAGATAGCAACTTGCCTCTCTGATTGAAGAACTTCCTCTTCAGAGGGCCAGTTTTGGCTTCACTATACTCACACCACTTGAGGGCCTTTTCCTTGTCTTTTTCAGACACTTCATCTTCCTCATCATGACTGCATGATGGCGGTTAAAAGGCTTTCTCCATCTTCCTTGGAGATATCTTTATCTTCAAGCTTCCAGTCTTAGACTTCAATGAAGAGTAGGAAGATGATAACTTTGCATAATTGTAAAATTCCAGTACTTAAGTTCTGAGAACTACAGATGGCTCCGATAGAAGATATTCTAATCCTTGATCATCTAGAAGTTGAATCTCATCTTTAATCTCAGATTGGGCAAGCTGGAATCCATTTCTATGATTTCATATCCTTCTTGGAGATCCTTTGACACTTTTGGCGCCATTTCTTCTCAAGAACGACTCGCTGAGACGAGAGGGAAGATGGTTCGTCTCGTCGTCTGGGGTGTAAGGGTTTGTAAATTTGTTTAATTAACATTGTTCTATTGATATGGGCTTGGTTTAGATTTGCCTGAATGATAGATTTTGATTTGACTAATCAATTTACTTGATTGATTATTACTGAACTTTCAATTAATAAAATATTTAATTGAACCAACCCATCTCAGCGGAACCGCTGAGATGGAGTGACAAACCGCTAGGACAGGGTATTGTCAACTGCTAAGACTGATTTAGGCGTCTCAACGGTTCAACTGAGACTTTCTCAGCTGACTCAGCGGTTCACCTGAAACTTCCTCATCTGTTTCAGCTGACCTTATAGCCAGACAGTGACTCATTCTAAATTTGAATATCCTTCCCTCTAATCATGTCACTAAATGTTCTAAGGCATTATTATTTTCTAGCAAAGCTTAGGAAATAATACAACAAATATGATAGATAAAATGAAATGTTGAACCCTATTCTAAGTTCAACATTCCTAGCTCAATTTTGAAAGCATTAAATTTAGCCTAATCCAATGGCTTTGTAAAGATATCAACTACTTGATTGTCAGTGGAGACAAATTCAAGACAGAATTCTTTACATTCTACATGCTCTTTAATAAAATGATACATTATCTCTATATGCTTTGTCCTTCTATGAGAGGTAGAATTCTTATCAATAGAGATAGCACTGGATGAGTCATAATACAATGGAGAGTGACTTACCTTGAGGTTATAATCCTCTAGTTGATGATGTATCCACTATGGTTGTGCACAACAGCTCCCTGCAGCTATATATTCAGACTCAGCAGTGGATATAGCCACACTGTTCTGCTTCTTGCTGCTTTATGAAATCAACCTCCTTCCTAGGAATTGAAAAGTTCCACTTGTACTTTTTCTATCTTCTTTGCATCCTGCAAAATCTGCATCGAAAAAACCAGTCAGTTCAAAATAATTATTCTTAGGGTACCAAAGGCCAAGATGTTGACTGCCTTTATGGTATCTCAAAATCCTCTTTGCAGCTGAGTAGTGAGATTCCTTAGGGCATGCTTGGTACCTAGCACAAACACATGTATCATACATAATGTTTGGTCTACTAGCAGTCAGATACAACAGGGATCCAATAATGCACCTGTACATGGATTCATCAAAGGGCTTACCCTTCGCATCCTTATCTAGGGAAATTTTGGACCCCTTGGGAGTCTTCATGGTGGAAGCAAATTCCATCCCAAACATCTTGATAAGCTCCCTAGTGCACTTGGTCTGAGAAATGAATATCCCCTCATCAGACTGTTTCACTTGGAGGCCTAAGAAGTACTTGAGCTCTCTCATAATGCTCATCTCAAACTCTCCCTGCATAAGGTTGGTAAACCTTTTGCAAAAGTTGTCATCAGTAGACCCAAAGATTATGTCACCAACATAAATTTGGACTGGGAGACATTTGCCCTTTGTTTCCCTAAGAAACAATATATTATCTATCTTTCCCCTCAAGAACTTGTTCTTGATGAGAAAGCTAGACAAGGTCTCATACCAAGCCCTAGGGGCTTGCTTTAGACCATATAATGCTTTCCTAAGTAAATACACGTGAAAGGATAGAGTTGGACGAACAAAACCCGATGGCTGCTCCACATATACCTCTTCCTTCAAATTTCTATTTAGGAAGGTTGACATGACATCCATCTGGTATACTTTGAACCCCTTGTGAGTAGCATAGGCAAGAAATAGTCTTATTTCTTCTAACCTTGCAACTGGGTAAAGGTTTGATCAAAGTCAATACCTTCTTCTTGCCTGTATCCTTTGGCCACCAGTCTAGCTTTATTCTTGATGATGATGCCCTTCTCATCTAGCTTGTTTCTGTAGATCCATTTAGTGCCAATGATGTTGTGTCCATGAGGTTTTTAAACCAACTTCCATACCCTGCACCTTTTGAATTGTAGCAGCTCTTCTTGCATTGCTTGAATCCAGAAGGTGTCTTGATTTACTTCTTCAAACTTCTTGGGCTCCATCTGTGACAGAAAGCTCAAGAATAGAGCTTCATTGTGAGCCCTGCTTCTTGTGACCACCCCTTGGTTCTCATCTCCAATGATCTGGACTCTTGGATGATCCCTCAGGTATCTGTTTGCTGTAGGTAATCTGTCAGCAATCTGTAGCTCTTCTTCTGGAGCAGCAGGTTGATGAGTCCGATTTATATAGTGTTTTATGGACTCATCCGGGCTAGTTTTCATGCATATGCACTTCACTTTTAGTTCATTATTGCTTATATTTCACTTAAACACATTTCTTCATAAAGTGCACTCTGTGGGCCCTTCTTGGTGTGCAATTGCGTGCTATATTTGTTGGGGGTAAGCACATGGTGCTCCCCAACCCTTTTTTTTCTGTGTTTGGATTGAGCTGGAAGGGTATTCTCATCTGTGTGATTGTTATTTGGTGCTTTGCAGGTAGGTAGATCATCCATTATGCCCAGATTTCATGTCTGCATGAATCGCACGGTCGTGCATTTCCTTAACGCATGATCGCTCCAACCGTGCATTGTGGCCCAAAATAGCATTCTGGATTTGGTCGTGTATATTGTTCATGCATGGTTGGTTTGCCCGTGCGTGAGTAAAATCGCATGAGCTCCTCTTTTGTCTGAAAAAATTATGTTTTATTTTGTTCACGCACGGTCGGGCGTTTCTAAAATGCATGGTCATGCATGAACAAAATTCTGCAACTTTTCTATTTAAGCTGTGATTTTTAGGTTTTCAAGGAACCGAACTGATACGCAATTTCTTCCGCCGGAAGGTGCGACTGCTCCATTTTCTTCCACTATTCCTCCCCCATTTGCCCAAGGCCACCTCGCATCATCCAAGCGCTTCAAGGAGAGGATTCTACACTCATCTTCATCGCCAAGCAAGGAGTTCTTCGCATCGGACGTGGCCGGATTGTAGTTTACCGGAGAAGACGGGTCCATTGGGAGGAAGTGACAACCCTCCACTGAGCTAGGACGCGGATTGACACCCCAACGATTCCTACCGTGAATCTACAACAAGCCTCCGGATTCGGTTGTATCCCTTGCATTTTTCTCCTCTTGGACTATTGTTGTTAGTGGTTTCTTCTTTATGTTGATGATGTTGCGCTCTAAATTTGTTGAACTTCTTGTTATATATTATGAAATGTTTTCATGTTTTATGAGTGCTTGAGGTGTGCTTTCGTGGTTATTGTGGTGTGAGTGTTCGGTACTGCCGCACTAGAAATTGCTAGTGGCATGCTTGTTGACGGGGTGCTTGCGACCCTGATTCCGCCGGTGCGACCCATTCCATCCGCTAGCATACTTGTCCATCCTCCTTGCAAAGCAGTGCATAGCGGCCTGCATAGGAGTAGTTTAGTTCTTTTCTTTTATTTTCCACAATCCAAATCACCCATTTTCCGCACATTCGCCCGACCTAAAGGACTTCAATCTCAAGTTTTTCCTCAAAAGTAAACTCCACCTTACTGTGTTCCTTCGAGATTCGATACTTGGGATCACTCCCATTTTATATTACTTGAACGATCGGTACACTGCTGTTTCGTACCGCAGTCCTGCTACGTCCTATAGCGGTGTGCTAGATTTACGCATCAAGTTTTTGGCGCCGTTGCCGGGGAACACAGTCGTGTGAGTTGCTTGAGAGGGAGCAACAAGAGATAAAGTTCTTTTCCATTTGTATAACACATTTGTTTTAATTTAGTTCTTGTAAATTCGCTTTTTATCTTTTTTTTTAAGTATTTCAAAAATCAGGTTTTGTTAATTTAATTTTTCCTTTGTGCATACCGAGTTATTTGTGAATCCTTCGTTGTGAAAGTGAGGTTAGATCTTAGATTTACTCTAGAGGGGGGTGAATAGAGTATTAAAAGTTTTTAACTTATTTTTATAGCGGAATTAAAATACCGATATATATATGTGTATAACAGAGTGAGTATAAAAACAAAATACAAATCATAGCACAGCATAGTATAGAAAATAAACACAAACACAGGAGACACAAGGATCTATAGTAGTGTTGGGAACCCTGCCCACATGATTCCTAATTTGAAGAAGTCATCAAGTCAAGAATACTTCACTCTGTATTTAACATTCCATCCAGTTTATGCTTGCAGAGATCGACAACACATCATGTACCTTAGTTATTTGACTAAGTACTATATCGTCGAGAAGAATAGGTGATATCGTCGACAAAGCACGCTTATCGTCGTAATGGTGAGCAAAGCAACAGCTGAGAAATAGCATGTTCGTCGACCGCTGAGACTTGGCGTGTTCGTCGACCGCTGAGACTTGGCGTGTTCGTCGAACGCTGAGACTTGGCGTGTTCGTCGATCGCAGAATGCTGCTGCTCGTCGAACGCGGAGAAGAATGAAGGCAAAACAGCATTCTATCTCATCTTTGCTTAGTCGCCCCGCGAGCACTCAATCTCGCCTCGAACCTAGGAGCCTACTCGACACAACAACAAAAGAAGAAAGCAAAGAGCGACTGCAAAAGACGAGCAAAAAATCGTGTTCATTTCTTTACATAAATACATGTACAAAAAATGCTATACAACTTTTCCAAAAAGGGGCCAGCGACTTTGCGCCATCATCGCCTTCATCGCCATCCTTGCCAGCATCGTCGCCATCTACATCGACATCTTCCTCCTCGTCCTCAGAGCCATCATCCTCGCTTGAAGATGACGAAAGGTCTCGCACGGGAGAAGTGGACTCTTCGGCGAGTAGTGTCGGGATGATGTCCACGACAGTCGGGTCCATTGCCTCCGACATCAAGAGACCTTCGTCCTTCAGTTTACTCAAGACAACCTTCCCGGTTGCTCGCGCGATCTCCCGGCGGACATACGGCATCTCATCACCGTGCATCCTGAGCTACTTGCCGACCCTGGAGGGGCCTGCCGCCGAAGGCTGTTGCTCGGCAGGCCGAGTCTCCAACTCGGCAATACGGATCTGCGCAGCCTCCAGAGACTGCCGAGTATCCTCCAGCTCCTTCTCTAGCTGCGATACCTTCTTTGCCGTCTCAATCTTGGCAGTCTGCACAGGTAAAAAAAGCAAGTAAGCATACTAATCGGCATAAAATGGCGAGTATTGTAGGAAACAGAATGGCGTCAAGTGAGTACCTCATAGTCCTTCCATTAGGCGGCCTCTAGCCCCATGACGATGAGCTTCTTTCTCTGCATCTTGATCATGCGCTCGTATTCAAGCAGCCTTCTCGTTGTCGCGTGGCCAAGCTTGGCAGCCCGCAGGTAAGTGCGCGAGGACTGGTGCGCCAGATACTCGGCCGATGCATCTTGCAGGACCTCGGCATCGGCGCGACCATATAGGGCGAACATGACATTGAATGCCTCGCCACTATCCTCCCAATCCTCCGACCAGGCGGGGAGGTTGGAGCTCAAGGTTACCTCGTGGGCGCTCTCCGCCCAGGTCACCAACGGGCGACCATAAGCATCCTCGTTGCGAGTGCCCTCGTTGAAGAGCGGGTGACTGTGAGGCTCGCCAGCCTCCGAGGGGTCCGCCTTCGCCTTCAGGTCCTTCTTGGCTATTTCTTTCTTCTTCCTCGCAGGTTCCCCGGATCTCGCCTTGCCCTTCCGCTTCCTGGCAAGTCCGGCATCCTCAGCGGCGACTACTGGCTCATTGTCGCCTGGCGACAAATTGATGGGATATGAGCCCCCACCCTCGCGCGCGGAAGTCCTCGCGCCTCTTTGAGAAGAAGTCATCGTCTTCGCCGACGGGAGAGTCACGCTCGGCAAAGAGCGAGTTGCTGCAGCAAAAGCAAAAATAGGCTAAGTAATGAAGAAAGGGCGAGTATAATCGATACTCGTCCGAAGAACCAGGCGAGCATGAAGATCTAGGCAAGCATGAGTGATACCTTCACCTGGGAAGACCTCAGTGTAACATCCCCAATCCTTCTAAACCCCTAGATAGTGTTAGGGCATGGGTGGTGTGCAGAATGGCCACTAAGGCCCTTGGGCCAAGTGGAGTGTGCTAAGTGCACACCAAGGGCACAAAATCAACATAGACCAATACCACTCCCTTAGGCCAATTGACCCTCAATTCACCAAATTGACCTCCCCCATACCACCCTAACCACTAAGGAAGACCATAACCATGGAAATTGCACTTGGGTGGGACCCAATTGCATGAAATTGACCAAAGTCAACATTAGGTCAACATTAACCAAACCAAGTCAATTAGGGTTCAACTGACCCTCAATGTTCAAATTGACCTTACCACCACACTCTAAACACCTTAAGGAACCCAATGGACCAAAAAGCCCCATCATGGTGGGACCAATTGACCCCAATTGACCAAAGTCAAACTTTACCCAATTTTGGTCAAATCTACACCCTTTGATTAAATTGAACCAATTGGAGCCCCACCATGGACCAACCTATGTTGGGTGATGTTAAGGGACCCATGACCCCCAAGTGGGGTCAACCCACTCACCTTGGTTGACCAAAGTCAACCATGGTCAACATAGCCCATTAAAAGTGAATTTCAAGCCTAAAGTGAAATGAACCACAACACCAATTAATTAACCAATTAATCATGGACATAGGTCTTGCCATCAGCCCTAGATTGAACTACACAATGAGCTTGATTAAATCAATGGAGGGGGGGGGGCCAAAAGTTGATCAAAAAGCATAAAGCTTAAAGAGAAAGCAAAAGGTGAATTTCTCCTTAACACACTCCACCTCAGCCACCTAGGGACTTAGATGATTGCTGGGAACACCTGGAAAGGGCTGAAAAGCAGAGGTGGCAGCAAGGGGGTGGCAGCCCAAGAGAAATTCGTGAGCCTCCTTTTGAATACTCCCTATACAAGCCACCCCACCTCAAAACAACTCTCCCATCAGCTTCAAAGGTAGGAAAGCAGTTGGGATCGACTCCTGGATCAAGGCAAATGATGGAAAAACGAAGTCTTGGGCAAGCTCGCCGGAGAGAGGTGCATCCATGGCAAACCATCGCCGCCGCCGTGCCCCCTTTAAGGTTCGTTTCTCCTCCTCTCCCTCTATGCTAGCTTCCCCTCTATTTTATTTGAAGGTTCGGGCTCAATTGGGCCGGGATCGAAACCTCAAATCCATGGAAAATGGAGATTTTCTGCCACGCTAGGATCACCGGAAAACACCACCTCCGGCCGCCATGTCGCCGGGAATCCATAGCCCCGACCACCACGAAGGTGTTGGTGGTGGTGGTTGGCCGGGGAGGAGCTGGGATGGACGGGAAATAGGAGAGCAAGTTTGCCCAGCTCTGGCTAATCTCAGCCGTTGGCTGGAGGAAGAAGATGAAGGGGGATTCTCGGATCTGCTTTAAGATTCGTGCAGAATCATTATTCCATGCTTTTATTTAATTCATTACACTTGTTTTTCTGCCTCAAAAACTTAGTGCACTTCAAATAAAAATTACGGCCTCTTAGAGGCCGATCTAGAAAACGTGCCCAACATAAAAGTTGTAGGCCTTGGTCTTAACTTTCATTTGGCCTTGAGTTTAGGTCATTTGGTGAAATACAGCTCCCTAGGGAGCTGTTTTACTAGGACTGGTCCTACACTAGGTCAGTCCATTAGAAAAATTGCCTAGGTCAAACCCCTCCATCTTTTGAGCTGTGCTTTAAACCATGGGTTAGTATACTTTAGGGGCACCCCCTGCCAAAGGGGCAGCCCTTGGTGGACAATTTGGCATAGGGTTTTTGTGTTAATTAGATTATTTAAATTATGTTGATTTTTGGAGCATATGATGTCCAAATGACACCAAACTTTGGTGGCATACTCTTTTGTACATGAGTAGTGCCTACCTAAAATATCACTCCATTTGGAGTTGATTTGGTATGGAAAATTGGAAACCCTAATGAGGGCCTTTAAGGGTCAAATTAGGCTTAGGTCATTTTGAGGAGTTGAGTGTGTTAGCTCCTCCTATCATGTTGGATATGTGGGTATGTATATACAAATTCTGGTGTCACACCCTAATGGTCCATTTGGAGCCATTAGGGTGGTGTGACCTAAAACCCCAAGGGTGAATCCTTAAGGGTGCAAAGTGGGGATTTGTGAAGAACATAGGATCAAATGTTCTTGCCATGGCTTGGGACTGTGTAAATATGTTTGTAGGAGCATAAATTGACTTAGTAAATTAAATGAGAATTTTTAGGGGTATTTAGGTGTATTTCTTCCTAATAAATGAAAGTGCCCCCTTTCCTTAATAAAATAATATGCAAGGTCATATGACCTTGGATGACTTTGTTATACTATCAGCGAATGTATTAGGGATGAAATTGTGCTATAGTAATTTTTTTATAATTTATTGAAGTTTCATTCCTTGTGTAGGAATTTTTAAGTACTTGCTAGCTTAAGGGAATTTAATTTTGAAAAATATCAAATCATGGGGCAAAAATGTGATATTTGGTTAACTGTCATTCAATGCTATTATATACCCATGATAATTGTTTGAAAGCTATTTAAATTGTATTTCATATACTTCATGTAGAAATTGAGATTTACATCACTTAAGTTTTTAATCTTTTTAAAATATCAAATCATAGGGATTTGTCATGATATTTGGTGATCTGTGATTTTAGGTTAATCTATACCCATGATAATTGTTTGGAAGCTATTGAAATTGTATTTCATATACTTCATGTAGAAATTGAGATTTAAATCAAGTAATTTTTAATCTTTTTAAATTATCAAATCATAGGGATTTGTCATGATATTTGGTGATCTGTGATTTTAGGTTAATCTATACCCATGATAATTGTTTGGAAGCTATTGGAATTGTATTTCATATACTTCATGTAGAAATTAAGATTTACATTACTTGAGTATTTAATCCTTTTAAAATACCAAATCATAGGGCAACGTTATGATACTTGGTAATCTGTCATTTTATGTTAATATGTGCCCATGACAACAGTTTGGAAGCTTGTAGATGTGTAATTCAAGTACCTCATGTAGAAATTGGTAATTGCTACCTTTGAATGTTTAATCATTGTAAAATATGAAATCACATGGTAATGACAAAATAATTTGGCAGAGGACTCTAGGACCACATTTGGACACTTGGTAATTTTTGGAGAATTGTCAGAAATGAAATACTATTTTTCCTAATTAAAGTGGCATTTTGGTAATTATACAATTATGATGATATAGTAGGCCAAATGACATCCTAGGGTCATGATACTCAGTGAACCACCTTGATATGGGATATTATTTTACTGATAATTTTCATGTAGCATGTATAGTCATTTTGAGGGTAGTTCATGTGTAATTTGGCTTAAGGCCTTAACTACTTTAAATTATATTAAATACCAATTTAATATGGAAAATTATGGAAATTAGAGCATACCCTATTAAGGTCAGTAGGAACCTTGGATAATTATTAGAGACCCTGGTGATGAATTTTTAGAAGGGTTCATTTATGGGGTTGATGGATAGTTCAAATTTGTGGTCTGCGTTTAGTAAAAACAGAATTTTGAGTTCTAGACAATTCAAACCCCTAAGTGAGGTTTAGGAGGTATATCCAATCAGTAAATGAGATGTAGCACACCGTGATTCAAGGAGGGTCAATCCTAGGGATACTTGTGGGGTGGTGCTCGAGTTAACGTAGAAGGAATGAAGGTACGTCCAACCCGATTGGGTGGGACGGGGGATGAGCTAAGTCACTTTAACTATATGTAATAATGAAGGGTGAACCAAACATTGATCACCAACTAAAGTAATTGTCTTGAATTGGATTGTGGGGTTGAGCCCATTGATCTGTAGTACCATTAGGGGCCCCATATGGAGTACACCGCGGGAAGTCCAAGATTCACCCTAAATATAACACGAACTAAATTGTAGGCAAGAGTAGCCTAAGTGGATATGCAGACTGGTATGGATCTCCTCCGGGAAGGAGGTGGGTTGGATCAGCTGGTGTGTTAGTCCCTGAGCTGGAAGCTCGGGTGGGCATGTTAATACCTATTACTTATTCAATTAGTGGCGAGTCTTCGGTATTAGGCTAGTCGTGTCACCGACAGTAGTGCGTTGACTCGGGTGAGGGTGTGGTTTAGAGGGCCGGTAAGTTTGAGTACCGCGGTCTGGAGGACAATCCCTAATAACCCACCCCGACCTTAAAGTCTGGTGGATTCCAACAAGAGTACGCAGGAGCTCCGCTGTTGTGTTCTTAGCGTTGAGACGTACATGAGGTCTAGGCTTGGTAGTGACCATACCCGCCTAGGATGTGGAGTGCCCGATCCACTGCCACCGTGAGCCACGACGGTCGGTACCCGAAAGGTTGGCTTCCTTTCAAACAAATTGGGAACTATAAAGGTCTGTGCGCATAGAGTCGTGTGGGTGAGTCACATTGCATAATTTCATTAAAACATCATAATCATAGCATAACATAACATACACATAGCATACCCCCATCATATAAATTAGTATGGGCTCTTTTATATGATGGGTTACCTGGACATCTTAACTTATATGTCGTATGGGCGTTCATATAAGTTAAGGTACGAATCTGTGATGATAGTTTAGATTTACTTACTGTATTGCGTTTCCATTCTACTTACCGCTTACTTCATTACTCTACTTTACTGCCTTATACCTGCACTATACTGCTAGCTAGATTTTACTGCTTTACTTATACCTGCTAGAGTAGTGTCATGTCACCACCTTCTTGTTTACCCCTTGTTTGCCCTCCGCTTCTTCCTCCCGCTCGGTGCCTAGGAGTCGTGGAGGGAGGCGAGGACAAAACGGCTTAGTCTTTATGACTAACGGTCGGTGTGACCGCAGGAGTCCGAGGAGGCAGAGTTGTCCCGCACGCAGCAGGACGAGATGGCAGGACCTGAGCAGCAGATGCAGCGCACTACCACGACGCCACATGTTGATGATTAGATAGTTAGATTTCCGCTTTTTGAGAGCTTTTGTTGTAGACTTCCGCATGTTGTAGAGAGAGAGAGATAGTACATTACTTTGCACATGTATCGGGTTTAAGCCCCTTTAATTGTACTTCTCTTATGGACTTTCTATTTTCATTATTTATGATGTTGTGATTGTGGACATGCCTTCTTTTATGTACTTACTTTTTGGCATATTTTACTTATGATCGTATAGCCGGCAGGGTTGGTGCTGAGCGGTGTTAGTCAACCCGAGTGTTGGTGACACCGCAAGGCAGCGATTCTGTGCGAAGGTCCACCTCAACCGTGCGATGCGGGAGAGGCTCGAGTTTTCAAGTACCCGAGCGGGTTTTGGAAAAAGAGACCTTACAAATGGTATCACTGAACGAACGATCATAAGAGAACAGTCCACAACATACTGGGTCACCCCGCTCGAGTGTAGTTTGAGGACAAACTATGCAGCGGAAGCTGTGGTGTGCCCAGGTATGAAATCACATAAAACAGTCCATTAAGCAGCAAGTTAGGTCAAATTTTGACTTACTTAGACAATTTGGTGACGCACCCTAGTCTAAAGAACGACCTCGGGTCTAGATTTGGGTTGAGAGTTAAAGTTACCCAACGTAGCTAAGGGAAGAAGTTAGTATAAGTCTTGACGCTGAGACTTTCACGCTAAAGGTTACGCTTTACTATCAAGTGGTAGGACCATTTCGAGGAGATCTGGTGTCTGTAGTCTTCTTTAGAGTAATAGAAGACCCATAAGCATAACCCCTTACCATAACTTGATACTTCCCATTACAGTACGTTGAGACAACCACCATAAAATACCAGAGGTCGAATTGGAATTTGAATATTTTGTTTGGAAAAGGCCCCTTTCCTAGTTAATCATATAGGGAACTCGGAAAAGTTAGCATAATTTATAGCATTGGGAGCCTAAGTTTTGTCATAACATTATGTCTCAGGGTGGAACACCAAGTCAGAAATTTGTTTTATGCCCTAAAGTTTTTATGCGTATGTAAGATGAATACACCGTAGAGGTATTGAAGAGACTTAGCCCAAATCGGTAGGGGCTTATCCTTTTGTTTATTGGGCCAATAAAATACCGACTTGGATTGCCCCCTAGACTTTGTTTAGAAAAGGTTATGACTTTTTCGTAGTAAACTCGAGGTTTGGAGTATTCAATGATACTCAGGTGATGACGAGATCTTATTCATACACTTTTGAGTTATGGACCAACCCTCCTTAGAGGTTTGAGACCCTTGGAGAATTACTTCACCTTAAATAGCAGGGAGTGTTTATACCAAGTTGTGATCGCTTTAGTTATGCGAGCAAGTCAAGTGAATGGTACACTTCAAGAGTGAGTGTGCACTCATCTTATTGCTCCAAGGATGATTCTAAGGCGACAAAGTGATCAACTCGTTAATCATTTGGTTATACGTAAAGGGTTGTCCAGTGTATAAGCATAAGACTCTCGGAATCAAGAAAGTCAGGTTAAGAATTTAGGGAATTTCACTAATTTCCGGATCCAAGCAATGTGGTCTTGTCTTCTATAAGGACATTTGGTCATCAAGCTCTTACCAATCACAAGGGAAGAACGTCGTAAATGACAAATCGAGTGCAAGACCAAGTAAAATGTCGAGTGGATAGAAGTAAGACTGGGCTCTAAATCCACATGACCATAAGAAATAATGAGTTTATCGTAACAAACTTGCAAGTGTATTATTTTAGATACACCTTCTTAACCTCGAGACATCGATTTGTAGAGTTATTCAAACAATTAATAATCTTTGGCGTCCAAACAAATGTCTCGTTTTAGTCAAGTATTGAAATCAAGAAAGAATGCCAGGTTTAGTAGCTTGGGATAAAAGTGTCACATCATGGAATTTTGAAATTTGGAGTCAAGTCTTCGCAAGTAAGGATTACAACTAGAGTTTCTTGCACTCCAGGGCTTTCAAGGGTAATTTTCGGATAGTGTTTTTTTTTAATTAAAATTCAAGCCCTCTCCTTGGTGAAAATTTGGTTAAGAATTGGTTTTTGCACCACCAGAGAGCTTGGGAAGGTGACTCTTTGGATCTTGTAATACAATGGTTTAATCTATTTAGGGCTAAGATGGAGAATCTTACTGTGTTCGGATCTTGGGAAAAATGACAACGACCGTCATGTGCTGAAATATTGAGGAATGGGGAGTTAAAATGATTGATTAGTGGCCGTTGCTATCAACTCCCGCTTAAGACTGTTAGCTTTACTTGATGATACGTAGCGACGTAATTTTTGGATGACATAACTATGAGAAGGGTCATTATGATGAAACCTTTAATTCACAATTTATAGCTTAAGTGAGAGGAGACCTCCTGTCTTTGAATTTTTAACCCACTCTTTAGTGGAAATCTAAGGTGAAATTTGATAAATGATACATTGAAGATATATAATCTACAAGAATCCTCCGATCTTAAGAACCAGAGCTTGCAATTTCTCCAAGAATTGTAATCCCGGTTAGGGAGATTCAAGAATAAAGGAGACATGTGTGTTTTCCAGATACAGTTGATGAAACTTCTCGTGGAGTAATGGGTTTTTATGAGACACCCTTCATGTTGAAATCAAATTGTGCCAAAAACATGTCATGATAAAAAGGGTTTTTACCCTCGTGGGTTACGAAACAAAGGGTTATAGAAAGTAGTTGGGAGTCATTACGGGAACATCTTTTTAAACTACAGACGTATGTTCCTCAAGAAAAGCTTGAAAGATATCTACATTTATTTAACGTGTAGAAGCGTTAACCTCGTGTAACGTTCGTAGGACATAAGAGACTCTGGTCCAAGTGTAATCAGGGTTTTTGTTATTGTTTTGTAACTGATAAACCTGACCTTGTCTCCGCGGAATCGGAAATGGTTTATCAGTCGAGACCTCATATGTTAAGGGATAAGGTCTCTTGGTGTAGGTGGTGTTGAACTCCTGTGTGTAAGAGAGTCGTATAGTGAAGAATCAGAATAGGCAATGATGGTTGGCTAAATGATCACGTCCTGGCTAATCGATTTATGAGCAGCGTGTTAAGTAAGCATGGTTCGTGATTGTAACCTTTTGAAGTTAAGTTGAACTCGAAGGTTTTGATGCCATCTAGCGCGGCATGATATTATGAATTAACCCGGTAAGTTCTATGTATTTCAGGTAGATCCTCCTTCGGGAGTGTAGTGATTTGATAACGCCCGCGCCTGGTTAGCTTGTTTTGATTTCTCTGAAATGTCTATTTCCTATTTATTACCGGGATAGAGCAAGTAGAACCCGCATTGTGATTAATGGCACGATGATCTGAGCGGCGGGTTAAGACTTCATTTGAACCCAGTGGAATTATTGCCGACAATCTTAGCAAGTAATAGTAGAAGTGAAACGAAAAATTTTTGGTAAAGAATGTTGCTCCGGTTTGAGTTCTCTTATTGTAGAGGTCCGAGTTCTTCCGTGGAAGGAGATTCCGATGCCCGATTATTATAGTTCAATCATGGGAAAGAGGAGTACAGTTGGGTGCCCTTGGACTTCATGCAACAACGTTTCCTGGAACTCCTCACCTAAGGTGCAAAGTAATCGTCTTTGAAACCCTTTACACTTATAAGTACTTGCAACCCGTAGACCCAAACCTAAATTTCGAGGACGAAATATTTCTTTTGTTTATTGGGATTTGTAACATCCCCAATCCTTTTAGACCCCTAGATGGTGTTAGGTCATGGGTGGTGTGCAGAATGGCCACTAAGGCCCTTGGGCCAAGTGGAGTGTGCTAAGTGCACACCAAGGGCACAAAATCAACATAGCCCAATACCACTCTCTTAGGCCAATTGACCCTCAATTCACCAAATTGACCTCCCCCATACCACCCTAACCACTAAGGAAGACCATAACCATGGAAATTGCACTTGGGTGGGACCCAATTGCATGAAATTGACCAAAGTCAACATTAGGTCAACATTAACCAAACCAAGTCAATTATGGTTCAATTGACCCTCAAATGTTCAAATTGACCTTACCACCACACTCTAAACACCTTAAGGAACCCAATGGACCAAAAAGCCCCATCATGGTGGGACCAATTGACCCCAATTGACCAAAGTCAAACTTTACCCAATTTTGGTCAAATCTACACCCTTTGATTAAATTGAACCAAATGGAGCCCCACCATGGACCAACCTATGTTGGGTGATGTTAAGGGACCCATGACCCCCAAGTGGGGTCAACCCACTCACCTTGGTTGACCAAAGTCAACCATGGTCAACATAGCCCATTAAAAGTGAATTTCAAGCCTAAAGTGAAATGAACCACAACACCAATTAATTAACCAATTAATCATGGACATAGGTCTTGCCATCAGCCCTAGACTGAACTACACAATGAGCTTGATTAAATCAATGGAGGGGGGGACCAAAAGTTGATCAAAAAGCATAAAGCTTAAAGAGAAAGCAAAAGGTGAATTTCTCCTTAACACACTCCACCTCAGCCACCTAGGGACTTAGATGATTGCTGGGAACACCTGGAAAGGGCTGAAAAGTAGAGGTGGCAGCAAGGGGGTGGCAGCCCAAGAGAAATTCGTGAGCCTTTTTTTGAATACTCCCTATACAAGCCACCCCACCTCAAAACAACTCTCCCATCAGCTTCAGAGGTAGGAAAGCAGTTGGGATCGACTCCTGGATCAAGGAAAACAATGGAAAAACGAAGTCTTGGGCAAGCTCGCCGGAGAGAGGTGCATCCATGGCAAACCATCGCCGCCGCCGCCGCCGTGCCCCCTTTAAGGTTCGTTTCTCCTCCTCTCCCTCTATGCTAGCTTCCCCTCTATTTTATTTGAAGGTTCGGGCTCAATTGGGCCGGGATTGAAACCTCAAATCCATGGAAAATGGAGATTTTCGGCCATGCTAGGATCGCAAGAAAACACCACCTCCGGCCTCCATGTCGCCGGGAATCCATAGCCCCGACCACCACGAAGGTGTTGGTGGTGGTGGTTGGCCGGGGAGGAGCTGGGATGGACGGGAAATAGGAGAGCAAGTTTGCCCAGCTCTGGCTGATCTCAGCCGTTGGCTGGAGGAAGAAGATGAAGGGGGATTCTCAGATCTGCTTTAAGATTCGTGCAGAATCATTATTCCATGCTTTTATTTAATTCATTACACTTGTTTTTCTGCCTCAAAAACTCAGTGCAATTCAAATAAAAATTAAGGCCTCTTAGAGGCCGATCTAGAAAAAGTGCCCAAAATTAAAGTTGTAGGCCTTGGTCTTAACTTTCATTTGGCCTTGAGTTTAGGTCATTTGGTGACCTACAACTCCCTAGGGAGCTGTTTTACTAGGACTGGTCCTACACTAGGTCAGTCCATTAGAAAAATTGCCTAGGTCAAACCCCTCCATCTTTGGAGCTGTGCTTTTAACCATGGGTTGGTATACCCTAGGGGCACCCCCCTGCCAAATGGGCAGCCCTTGGTGGAGACTTTTGCATAGGGTTTTTGTGGTAATTAGATTATTTAAATTATGTTGATTTTTGGAGCATATGATGTCCAAATGACACCAAACTTTGGTGGCATACTCTTTCTTACATGAGTAGTGCCTACCTAAAATATCACTCCATTTGGAGTTGATTTGATACGGAAAATTGGAAACCCTAATGAGGGCCTTTAAGGGTCAAATTAGGCTTAGGTCATTTTGAGGAGTTGAGTGTGTTAGCCTCCTCCTATCAGGTTGGCTATGTGGGTATGTATATACAAATGCTGGTGTCACACCCTAATGGTCCATTTGGAGCCATTAGGCTGGTGTGACCTAAAACCCCAAGGGTGAATCCTTAAGGGTGCAAAGTGGGGATTTGTGAAGAACATAGGATCAAATGTTCTTGCCATGGCTTGGGACTGTGTAAATATGTTTGTAGGAGCATAAATTGACTTAATAAATTAAATGAGAATTTTTAGGGGTATTTAGGTGTATTTCTTCCTAATAAATGAAAGTGCCCCCTTTCCTTAATAAAATAATATGCAAGGTCATATGACCTTGGATGACTTTGTTATACTATCAGTGGATGTATTAGGGATGAAATTGTGCTATAGTAATTTTGTTATAATTTATTGAAGTTTCATTCCTTGTGTAGAATTTTTAAGTACTTGCTAGCTTAAGGGAATTTAATTTTGAAAAATATCAAATCATGGGGCAAATATGTGATATTTGGCTAACTGTCATTCAATGCTATTATATACCCATGATAATTGTTTAGAAGCTATTGAAATTGTATTTCATATACTTCATGTAGAAATTGAGATTTACATCACTTAAGTTTTTAATCTTTTTAAAATATCATATCATAGGTATTTGTCATGATATTTGGTGATCTGTGATTTTAGGTTAATCTATACCCATGATAATTGTTTGGAAGCTATTGAAATTGTATTTCATATACTTCATGTAGAAATTGAGATTTACATCACTTAAGTTTTTAATCTTTCTAAATTATCAAATCATAGGGATTTGTCATGATATTTGGTGATCTGTGATTTTAGGTTAATCTATACCCATGATAATTGTTTGGAAGCTATTGGAATTGTATTTCTTATACTTCATGTAGAAATTGAGATTTACATTACTTGAGTATTTAATCCTCTTAAAATACCAAATCATAGGGAAATGTTATGATACTTGGGAATCTGTCATTTTATGTTAATATGTGTCCATGACAACAGTTTGGAAGCTTGTAGATGTGTAATTCAAGTACCTCATGTAGAAATTGGTAATTGCTACCTTTGAATGTTTAATCATTGTAAAATATCAAATCACATGGTAATGACAAAATAATTTGGCAGAGGACTCTAGGACCACATTTGGACACTTGGTAATTTTTGGAGAATTTTCAGAAATGAAATACTATTTTTCCTAATTAAAGTGGCATTTTGGTAATTATACAATTATGATGATATAGTAGGCCAAATGACATCCTAGGGTCATGATACTCAGTGAACCACCTTGATATAAGATATTATTTTATTTATAATTTTCATGTAGCATGTATAGTCATTTTGAGGGTAGTTCATGTGTAATTTGGCTTAAGGCCTTAACTACTTTAAATTATATTAAATACCAATTTAATATGGAAAATTATGGAAATTGGAGCATACCCTATTAAGGTCAGTGGGAACCTTGGATAATTATTAGAGACCCTGGTGATGAATTTTTAGAAGGTTCCCTTATGGGGTTGATGGATAGTTCAAATTTGTGGTCTGCGTTTAGTAAAAACAGAATTTTGAGTTCTAGACAATTCAGACCCCTAAGTGAGGTTTAGGAGGTATATCCAATCAGTAAATGAGATGTATCACACCATGATTCAAGGAGGGTCAATCCTAGGGATACTTGTGGGGTGGTGCTGGAGTTAACGTAGAAGGAATGAAGGTACGTCCAACCCGATTGGGTGGGACGGGGGATGAGCTAAGTCACTTTAACTATATGTAATGATGAAGGGTGAACCAAACATTGATCACCAACTAAAGTAATTGTCTTGAATTGGATTGTGGGGTTGAGCCCATTGATCTGTAGTACCGTTAGGGGCCCCTTATGGAGTACACCGCGGGAAGTCCAAGATTCACCCTAAATATAACACGAACTAAATTGTAGGCAAGAGTAGCCTAAGTGGATATGCAGACTGGTATGGATCTCCTCTGGGAAGGAGGTGGGTTGGATCAGCTGGTGTGTTAGTCCCTGAGCTGGAAGCTCGGGTGGGCATGTTAATACCTATTACTTATTCAATTAGTGGCGAGTCTTCGGTACTAGGCTAGTCGTGTCACCGACAGTAGTACGTTGACTCGGGTGAGGGTGTGGTTTAGAGGGCCGGTAAGTTTGAGTACCGCGGTCTGGAGGACAATCCCTAATAACCCACCCCGACCTTAAAGTCTGGTGGATTCCAGCAAGAGTACGCAGGAGCTCCGCTGTTGTGTTCTTAGCGTTGAGGCGTATATGAGGTCTAGGCTTGGTAGTGACCATACCCGCCTTGGATGTGGAGTGCCCGATCCACTGCCACCGTGAGCCACGACGGTCGGTACCCGAAAGGTTGGCTTCCTTTCAAACAAATTGGGAACTATAAAGGTCTGTGCGCATAGAGTCGTGTGGGTGAGTCACATTGCATAATTTCATTAAAACATCATAATCATAGCATAACATAACATACACATAGCATACCCCCATCATATAAATTAGTATGGGCTCTTTTATATGATGGGTTACCTGGACATCTTAACTTATATGTCGTATGGGCGTTCATATAAGTTAAGGTACGAATTTGTGATGATAGTTTAGATTTACTTACTGCACTGCGTTTCCTTTCTACTTACTGCTTACTTCATTACTCTACTTTACTGCCTTATACCTGCACTATACTGCTAGCTAGATTTTACTGCTTTACTTATACCTGCTAGAGTAGTGCCATGTCACCACTTTCTTGTTTACCCCTTGTTTGTCCTCCGCTTCTTCCTCCCGCTCGGTGCCTAGGAGTCGTGGAGGGAGGCGAGGACAAAACGGCTTAGTCTTTATGACTAACGGTCGGTGTGACCGCAGGAGTCCGAGGAGGCAGAGTTGTCCCGCGCGCAGCAGGACGAGATGGCAGGACCTGAGCAGCAGATGCAGCGCACTACCACGACGCCACAGGTTGATGATTAGATAGTTAGATTTCCGCTTTTTGAGAGCTTTTGTTGTAGACTTCCGCATGTTGTAAAGAGAGAGAGAGATAGTACATTACTTTGCACATGTATCGGGTCTAAGCCCCTTTAATTGTACTTCTCTTATGGACTTTCTGTTTTCATTATTTATGATGCTGTGATTGTGGACATGCCTTCTTTTATGTACTTACTTTTTGGCATATTTTACTTATGTTCGTATAGCCGGCAGGGTTGGTGTTGAGCGATGTTAGTCAACCCGAGTGTTGGTGACACCGCAAGGCAGCGATTCTGGGCGAAGGTTCACCTCAACCGTGCGATGCGGGAGAGGCTCGAGTTTTCAAGTACCCGAGCGGGTTTTGGAAAAAGAGACCTTACACTCAGCGAGTACATCTACTCGCCTCCTCCAGAACTCGACGTCAAGGCGGCGATTCCGAAAGCTATCGAGCAGCTTCTCCCTACTCTTTTCCAGGTAAGGGGGGAGTTGCTCTCCGGAGGCTGGGAGGACGAGCTTGGAATGGCCCCAAAGTCGCTGCTGATGACGACAAGCTGCTCGCCCCAGCGATGATTCTTATTTGTCGTGCCGACTAACGTGCAGACGTGACTGCATAGGAAAGCGACGCCCTCGCCAGTGGCGCCGAAGTGAAAAACCCGCCTGAAGACGGCGAGATCAAAGGAGATCTTCTCTTCTCGCAAGAAGCAAAGAAATCCCACGATCATCGCCACTCCGTTTGGGTTGATCTAGGCCGGGACTATTCCATAGTAGCGGAGTATCTGGCAAAACTCCGTCCACAATAGTAGTCGCAGGCCGACTTTGAAATGTCGGATAGGGAACACCATCCCGGAGGATAGGAAGGTTTTTGTCGCTCAGTGCTATGTGGGAGCCCGGCGACAAACCCTGGCGACAAGTATTCCTCTGAGAAGTCGTCCAAATCCTTTTGCCGAGTAATCGACTTCTTGAAGGATATCGCCGCAAAGTTCTTGGCGTGATTCGAACGCCGGATGACCGACTCTTCCGTCATCTTACAAGCAAAGGAAGCAAGTAAGCGAGTATCAGAAAGGCGAGAAGGTCAGCAATCAGGAGATACTCGCTAAGAATGAAGAGAGATCGCCAAAAGCGTAATTAATACGTACTCACCCCCCCTATTTATATAAGTCGAGGATATTTGGCTTGTCGCGTACGCCACCGAGCGTGCGGAAAGCGGGGCGAGTACAAGAAGAAGTTGTCAGAACTCAGCGCGCACCAAACCGCCGACTTCAAATGCGCGAGTATCTGCATCAAAAACACGAGGAAACTCGCCAGATAGGCGCGACATTCGCGCAATCCCCGCAAAAAGAGAAAAACATATATAATCAAGACATCACAGCAAGAAGACAAGAAAGAAGAGGCGAGATCTTAAATACTCGCCAAATTAATATTACAAATGCTTCAAATGTTTTACAAAGTCGCCAAAGGCGATCAAACTCAGCCGAATTCAGAAGATAAGCAAAGGAGACCTAGCGACTATCCAGGAAGACCAGCATTGGGATCCGCCGGCTGAGGTTGTCGTCCAGTCCATACCATGCTGCGCGCGCGCTTGAAATGCTCCATCGCCAGCGACATCGTATCCTCGCCTTGGCGCAGTTGATCCTCCATCCTCGCAAGTCGGCCGACCGAGCCCATGCTCGCGCGCATTCCCACCAGCTCGTCGTGATGCAGCTGCTGGTGATGCTCAATCCTGCCAACCCGGCGCTCTAGGTCGCTGACAGATTGAAGGCGAGATTCCGCACCCACCAGCCGAGTATCAAACTCTTCCAGCCGGGATACTCGCACCTCCAATTCGGTCAGGCGACGCTGAGAGTCAGCGGCCGCCAAGCGCTCAACTCGCGCCTCCACAGCAGTCAGGCGGCGATGAGGCTCGCTGATCGTCAGACGCTCCAACTTCGCCTCCAAGTCCAAGATGGCGCGAGTAGCCCTCTCCTGGTACTCGCGGGAGGGAAGCCTGACCCCATCAATCAACGCTCCAATGGGGGTATGAGCGCGAGCTGCAGAAGAAGACAAGGAAGCAATACTTTAGTGGCGAGTAGCGACAAGACCTTTTCAAAAGATATTCATTAGCGAGTTCATTTACCAGGCCGATGAGCATCACTCCGCGAGTCGCGGCGAGGACTCCGGGATTGTCGGCGAGGAGAGGTTCTCCTCCGATGTGGGGATGGGCTGCGATGGCCGCCATCTCACCGGCTAGAGTGCGAGCCGCCGGTGTGCTCCCTGCTGGGATGCACATCCCCCCGACCACGACCATCAAATGGTCGCCCTCCCCCTCTGGGAGCGAAGAAACCAGAAGACCCTACCACCCCGCCTCGGCGCGAGGACTCGGCCGGATGGGTGGTGGGAGCCGAGGAGGACAGAAGGCGATGATCACCTTGCATGTCGGCAGGAGGCGGAAATGGAGGAGGTGGAGGAAGTTCGTCCGCGGGTAGCTGCGCTACTCGCTACCTCCTGTTGCTGCAAAGGCGGTGGCGGCGGAGGAATGTTACTCGCTGGAGGAGCCCTCTGCTCGCTCATCGGCCTCTTGTTCACCGAAGAGCTCTGAAGGATTCGCACCGCTCCACCCCGGCGAGATCCTCCCCCAGTCCTGGGCGAGATCATAGGTAGGCCTGAAACTGGTGCGGTTTGGTGCGGTTTGAGCCCAAACCGCAACCGCCCCAAAGAGGGTCGGTTTTTGACTTTACAAAACCGCACCGCATCCAAACCGTGCGGTGTGGTGTGACATTGGTGCAGTTTGGAGTCGGTTTTTGCGGTGCGGTTTCGGTTTTTTTCTTATGTTTTGTTATAATTGTTAAAAATTAAAATAAGTTTTTGTGGCCCGGGCACAATAAATTTTAACATTCATATCATTATTGATGCCGCCAAAGAACCACTGCAAAGAATGATAAAAACATAAATTGATGAGCAACTTAACAAAAGTAAAAAAAATGACGATCAACTCAACAATTAATAGAACAACACTAACAAAAACAAAGTGAAGAAGAATGGTGCATTGTCCTTTAAGGTTGATCCAAACCAAATTGTCCAGGTAGTGGTGGTGCCAAGACCAAGCTGAAGCCATTCTTCTGGGATAAAGTGATGGCAAATCCCGATCAGTCGATGGTTTGGCATCAGATTAAGTCGGGTTCATTTCAGTATGTCTCACAATGTGTAGTATTTAATTCATATTTATCACTCGTTTGTCTTGTATGGAAATAATGGAATAATTGGTGCTTGATATTGTGTTTTACAGGTTTAACGAGGATATGATAGAATCATTGTTTGGATACAGTGCTACTGATCAGCGCCGGAGTGATGCCGCCAAAAAGGATTCGGCAAACGATGTTTCTAAAAACAGCATTCAAATTCTTGATCCCAAGAAATCGCAGAATTTGGCAATTTCTATAAAGGCCTGTAATGTAGAAGTCGAAGAAGTTCGTGATGCATTAATGGAAGGTAAATACACTGTCGATTCACACCCTACCTAAGCTCAAGCAGCGGTTCACGGTGGAGTAGGCTTCCACCTTCGTCGGATGCGAAAGACAGGATCAGCCCCTGCAGGCCCGCCGAAGAAGAGATGTCGCCGGAGTAGGGATGTCGCCGGAGTAGAGCCGCCCTCGCTCGCGTGAGTAGGAGTCGCGAGCCGATGCGTCAGAGAAGACACTCCTTCCGGCTTCCCGTGACCTAGCTTTGACGGAAGAACGGGAGTGGGTCGGGAGAAATGAGAGATGGAGAACTCTGAACTTATAAGATACAAAAAAATGTGAAAACCAAAATATAACTTTATAAGATTGTAAAATATTTATAAAAAATGTTAAAACTTAGCTAGAAATGTTTATGCGGAACAGCAAAAATGAAAGTATACATTAATTTGTAAAAAATTTATAACTTATAAGATATAAAATAAAATATTTATAATCATATGATGCGGTGCGGTGCGGTTTATGCGTTTTCGACAAGGCCAAAATCGAACCGCACTGCAAACTATGCGGTTTTTCAATAATCAAAACCGCACCACAACCACACCGTTCGGTGCGGTTCGAAAACTGTGCGGTGCGGTGCGGTGTTGCGGTTTTTTGTGGTTTCGGTTTTTAAATTTCAGGCCTAATCATAGGCGATGATCATAGAGGAGTGGCGTTCAAGGGATCCTCCTAAGCAGTAGTAAGCGGCGGATCTGCGAGATAGGGTAAAAAGCACCAGATACTCGCCAGAAAATTGGCGACTAAACCCAGAAAAGTGGCGAGTATGTAGCTCTCACTTTGTGCAGGGGGGGCTTCTGTTTGAACCTGAGCCGAGATTCCAGCAGTACTCGTCTCAGGAGCGGCATTCGCGGCGGAAGGGTCAGAAGCGGGCGAGTCATCCAAATGGCTGAGACCTAAGTCGTCAAGCATTTGTTGAGTCTCGCCGACTATGGGATCGGCGGCCTTCTCCGAGGCGGCGGCATCCTTTTTCTCTTTCTTCTTCTTCTTCTCAAGACGTTTCCTCTTCTTGGAGGCGAGAAAGTCGTCAAGCTCGGCATCGCGAGCAGGTTTCAGCACTGGAGGCAGCCAACCCAGAAGTCTGGCCATATCCGCTTCAGCTTGCTCGGCAACGGAGCGCGACATCTTAAGCGAGATCAAAAAGGGCGTGCCATCAGAGACCCCTCCCCCTCTATATATAGAGCTCAGAAGCCAGACAGGTGACTGCCGAGTATGACCTTATACTCGCCCAAAGCAGCTCGTCGAATAGGGGTTGGATGATTCTTTCCGAGCAACTGCATTACTCGCAAAGAGCGGGGATTGTGTACAACCCATATTCTCCGAGGGTAGGACCCAATTCAAGCCACGTAGGCAGAAGTCAAAGTCAAAAGGTCAACACTGAAGTCATGAAGCTCAAGACACAAGACAACTCAGCTAGCAGGAGCAAAAGAAGGCCTGGGCGAGTAGGGGTGCACTCGTGCGAGTAGCCCAGATACTCGCCAAAAGGTGGGCGACCATAGGTGATGCTCGCCCATTTGCTCGGGGAGATTGCCTCAATGTCGCTAGTCGCCGGGCAGGGGCTGGGCTATAAAAACCCCCCTTACCCCTTGGTTTTCCTATAAATAAGACCTTAGGGGTACTTGGATTGGCACCTGAACTTGAGCTTTTGGAACCATGCTCTCGCATTCTGGAACTCGTCATACTTGGCCGCTACTCCCAGTACTAGCCAAGTCGGTGCCTTCCTCGTACCCTGCTCGGCCATTTTTTGATTGTGGAGGGGAAGTATCTTCTGAGCTTCTGGGTACATGGTGGGACCTCCCTGCCATAGCACCTGGGGTCCTGTTTGTTGCTCTTCCAATTTCTTCGTAGTTGTCAGCCAAGCCGTCTCTTCGAGCCGCTTGGCAAATAGTCTCCGACTACATTGATCCGAATTTTGGAGTCTAGGAATTTCCTGATTTCAACAGGGGGTATCAGTTTATGATCGCCGCGCCAGGAGCCTTTTAAGAATATTTTCAATATGCCCTACAATCTTCTCTTCCCTGTAAAATATTAAAGTTATGTTATACATACTTATTCGACTTTTATATGTATATTTAGATGTTGTTGCTCGAGTGTTCTTGTATTTAGATGTTGTCACACAGTTGAGAATTCTAATGAATTTTTTTTTTGCAAATAATTGGAGCAGAAATCACAGTGGAGTTGGGCATTTATTAATCTTCTCATCATTTCCTCGCTTCAGTGCAGAACTATTTTGTTTGGGAGATATTCCGATTGATGTGTTAACAAACTGCTCCAATTTTGTTGAGCGACTTTGTTGTATTTTTTTAAAATTGAAATAATTGAATATTTACACTCTTCATAAGTTATCTATCCATATATATAATTGAATTTCTACACAAACTAAGTAATAATCAAACATACTTTCCAATAAGCACCTGGTGGCTTGTAAAAGTAAACTATTCCTATGATTGTAACCCATACAAAGCTCATACAAACAAGCTTTCGGATAAGCACTTGATCTATTTCTAGCTCGTTCATTTTTTTATACATAAGTAATGAAGTATACACTCATCGTGCATAAAGTAATAATCAATTTTAAAAATCATCATTCTTGGTATTCTTGTTGTTCATATATAGTTCAATAAATCAACTTATTTTTTCATGCACGCCGGGTTGGCCGTGTGGCTGGTGATTCAAACGCCGTCAGCCACCGCATGCTCGTCATCGTCGTTACGGTGCCATTCCTAGAGCACGTGCGTGGAGTTCACCACTTGAAGCCGGCCATGGCCAAAGCTCGCCTCCCGGAACATTGAGATCACCGGCGGCGGCCCCAAGTACTCCCTCTCCAGCCCCTCCATGTTTCCTCCGTTGCCGACGGTGTGTTAGAAGCGTTAGATGGACACACACACCTCAAGAATGAGAAGGCAAACAACTTTTTATATTAATCAACAAGCGGTTACAAAAGCTACTCCAATAATCGCGCTTGAATCCCAGCCGGGATCGCGAGTGGGTAAGTCCGTGCGGATCAACTTTGGCCCCTCGAAGACATCGGTGGGATGCAAGTTCCCTCTGCGAGTGACAGGCGACCTCCTCCAAAGAAGAACTCGTAGCTTGGGGAGAGCAAGGCGCCTCCGCCTCCTGCAAGCGATTGAGGGGTCCTTCCAACGAGTAACCCGCCTCCGGACGGTCAAGGGGTCCTTCCAGCGAGTAACCCGCCTCCTCCTCTGAATACCTCGTGAGCAGCTCCTGCGAGTACCTCGCAGTTGCCCACGAGCGACCTTCCACCGCCGCCTCCTTTGCCGTCAACATATGCTACTCCGGCCAATATCCGCCCATCATCGGCCCCTACTTCTTTGATCCCTCCGGCGGGATCATCGCGGAGCACGGGGTGTAAGACCCTCTTTTTTTTGCTTTAAAAACCGGGTCTTATCGCCCAGAACCGCCGTCTTGCGGTGGTACCATTTCACTACATGGTCGCCACCACAACACGCCGATCCTGCCGGCTAATCAACATTATCCAGACCAACCAAAATCATCATGAAAAGATTAAACCAGACGCAGGAGTCCACGACAATCACATAATAGAAAGATAACATGTCCAAAATGAGAGAGTTACACATAAATAGATGCTACTAATCAGAGTGCGGAAATATAACATAGAAATACAACTAAGGCACTAAGCCTGATCAAACAAAGATTTCTTCGCCTCACGCCTGGCAAAGATGTAGCAGTCCAAACATCCACATGGCTCGACGCCCTCGATGGCATATAGCTCTGCCCTCTGTCCTGGGTAGATGTGTAAAGTAGGTAGATGAGGGGTCTTGCTTACCGGAGCTCTCCCGGCAACAGCTGAGAGTCCAACTCCGGGCCTGGTCAATGCCTCATGTCCCGCCCCCTGGGGGATGACCTGCTCTCCCTGGTTCTCCTGTAATAATAGGGTCCACCGACCGTCAGTCTAAAAGACTCAGCACATTCCTCCCCGCCTCCACCCGCGACTCCTAGGCACCGTGCTGGAGGAGGAAGCGGAGGACATCAAGGGGGTAATGAAACAAGCAGATGACAGGTGGCAAGGAAAAACTAGCAAGAATACAAAACCAAGTCTGTACTAGCAGTTCTATTATCAGACACAACGTAGAGTAACAACATAAGGAAAACTATACTAGCAAATAACAAAAGTTAAGATTGTTCTAGCAGTTCTACTATCAGACACAAAGTAGAGTAACAACATAAGGAAAACTATACTAGCAAATAACAAAAGTTAAGATTGTTCTAGCAGTTCTACTATCAGACACAATGTAGAGTAACAACATAAGGAAAACTATACTAGCAAATAACAAAAGTTAAGATTGTTCTAGCAGTTCTACTATCAGACACAATGTAGAGTAACAACATAAGGAAAACTATACTGGCAAATAACAAAAGTTAAGATTGTTCTAGCAGTTCTACTATCAGAAACAATGTATAGTAACAACATAAGGAAGACTACACTAGCAATAACGAGGGCAAGTAAAGTAATATGTAAGGCAGCTAAGAAAACTAACCTTAACTTATATGCGTACACACAAGGCACATAAGTCAAGGGATCTGGCAGGAAGTAAACTCATCGTATAAAAGAGCCCACACTAATTTATACGATGAGGTCTCTGTTTGTGCAGAAATGCTATGCTATGATGTGCAATGCAATGATGCAATGTTTGTATTATTAGTTCATACACATGCAACTCACTCACACGACTCTGTACGTACAGACCTTTAGTCCCACTTTTCGGAGGTAGCTAACATCTCGGGCACCCCCCGTCGTGGTCAAACGGTGGCAGAGGAGCGGGCGTCTCCTCACCTAGGTGGGTAAGTCACACTACCAGACCTAGGCCCTAACGTACGCTGTGATACCGGTACCCGGCACTCACGAGCTCCCGGTACTAACATGTATTAACTCTTACAACCGAGCCTCCAGCTCGCAAACCTAAATCAACATTTATAAAGTAGAGCCAACCGCTCGCTATACTATACCAGTTTTATTTAAACTACGAGCATACCGCTCGCTAGACTATACCAGTCTTATTTAAACTACGAGTCTACCGCTCGCTAGACTATACCAGTCTTATATAAACTATGAGTCTACCGCTCGCTAGACTATACCAGTCTTATTTAAACTACGAGTCTACCGCTCGCTAGACTATACCAGTCTTATATAAACTACGTGACTACCGCTCGCTAGACTATACCAGTCTTATATTTTACTCCTTCCTAAATCTGGGGGGGGAGATTAGGTTTCGAGTTCTCCTACTTACTACTCTTTTCTACTGATAGTTGACATTAGGAGCTTGGGGGTGAATCATGGACTTCCCGTGGGTTACCTGGTGAAAGGCTCGCAACGGTACTGGGGGATGTGATGGTGACTGAAGCTCAAATCCCCCTTTCCAGGATATTTATTTATTTAGTTGCTACTCATTCTAGTACACCCATTTACTCTCTCTTATTACTGTAAAATCCTAGGGTGGATTACCATTTGACTCAAACAGACATGAGTCGGTGTTCTATTGATCACTGAAACACGTCGTTCCTAATAACCGACTATTTCCTAGTGTTGTCTTCCTATCATAGTTTTCACTTCTTGCTGAGTCATCCTTTGCCTCCCTTAATAGGTCCTCGTCAATTCCTTATTTGCTAGTTTCGCTAAACGCACCCCGTCTTTATTTCCGATGACTGCATTGGTAAGTAAAACTTTAACTCAATTGGGCATCCGCAATTTTCCGAGAGTTAATAAGTCTGGAGGAGGTGACCATAGGGAAGGGGTTCGAATCTATGATTTCAGTTTCTACTGTTCGCAGACCAAGGTATATTTATCCTTAATTATCATTTACTACATTTGGTGTGCCAACAAGGGTTTACACTGCAGGTACTATGTTAAAGCTTCCATAAATTCTGGGAAAATTATTGTAGCTCAATATGGGTCTAAAAACACCAGATCCTAAGTCTCATTTTAAACCAAGGTGTATTTATCATTATTTATTATTTATTACATTTGGTGTGCCAATAAGGTTTTACACTACATGTACTATGTTAATGCTTCCATAAATTCTGGGAAAACTACTGTAGCTCAATATGGGTCTAAAAACACTAGATCCTAAGTCTCATATTAAACCAAGGTGTATTTATCATTATTTATTATTTATTATATTTGGTGTGCCAATAAGGGTTTGCACTACATGTACTATGTTAAAGCTTCCATAAATTCTGGGAAAATTACTGTAGCTCAATATGGGTCTAAAAACAACAGATCGTAAGTCTCATATTAAACCAAGGTGTATTTATCATTATTTATTATTTATTACATTTGGTGCGCCAATAAGGGTTACACTACAAGTACTATGTTTAAGCTTCCATAAATTCTGGGAAACTTACTATAGCTCAATATTGGTCTAAAAACACCAGATCCTAAGTCTCATATTAAACCAAGGTGTATTTATCATTATTTATTATTTATTACATTTGGTGTGCCAATAAGGGTTACACTACAAGTACTATGTTAAAGCTTCCATAAATTCTGGGAAAATTACTGTAGCTCAATATTGTTCTAAAAACACGAGATCCTAAGTCTCATAGTAAACCAAGGTGTATTTATCATTATTTATTATTTATTACATTTGGTGTGCCAATAAAGGTTACACTACAAGTACTATGTTAAAGCTTCCATAAATTCTGGGAAAATTATTGTAGCTCAATATGGGTCTAAAAACACCAGATCCTAAGTCTCATATAAAACCAAGGTGTATTTATCATTATTTATCATTTATTACATTTGGTGTGCCAATAAGGGTTACACTACAAGTACTATGTTAAAGCTTCCATAGATTCTGGGAAACTTACTGTAGCTCAATATTGGTCTAAAAACACCAGATCCTAAGTCTCATATTAAAGCAAGGTGAATTTATCATTATTTATTATTTATTACATTTGGTGTGCCAATAAGGGTTTACACTACAAGTACTATGTTAAAGCTTCCATAAATTATGGTAAAATTACTGTAGCTCAATATGGGTCTAAAAACACCAGATCCTAAGTCTCATATTAAACCAAGGTGTATTTATCATTATTTATTATTTATTACATTTGGTGTGCCAATAAGGGTTTACACTACATGTACTATGTTAAAGCTTCCATAAATTCTGGGAAAATTACTGTAGCTCAATATTGGTCTAAAAACAACAGATCCTAAGTCTCATATTAAACCAAGGTGTATTTATCATTATTTATTATTTATTACATTTGGTGTGCCAATAAGGGTTTATACTACATGTACTATGTTAAAGCTTCCATAAATTCTGGGAAAATTACTGTAGCTCAATATTGGTCTAAAAACACCATATCCTAAGTCTCATATTAAACCCAGGTGTATTTATCATTATTTATTATTTATTACATTCTTGCTAAATGTGCCCCAATTTTCCCTATACCCTTAAGTCCAAAACTTCAACTTGAAGCTCAGGGAAATCCACTCATACATATGAGTTGGATTCTTAGCTAGAGGTGGTTGATATCATATCTATGGCATGGACAATTCTTCAAAGCATTTGCATGGGCCCATATCATTAAATGCACAAACTACACATTTATACATGTCTCACTAAAAGTGGCCTAGAAGGAGCTATACTTAGCCAAATGACATGAAATCAGTGGCATTTTAAAGGTAACCTAAAGGGCTACAATATTCATGTTGATCATTTTCTCCAGAAATGATTCTAACCTAGGTGGAATTAACATGAAAGTGCTGTACAAAATGTTTAACATAGCAAAACACTATTATAGACATGTCACACCAAAAATGGTATAGAAAGAGCTACACTTATCCAAATGGCATGAAATCAGTGGAATTTTAAAGGTAACCTAAAGTGCTACAATATTAATGTTGATCATTTTCTCTGGAAATGATCCTAACCTAGGTGGAATTAACATGCAAGTGTTGTAAAAAATGTTTAACATAGCAAAACACTATTATAGACATGTCACACCAAAAATGGTATAGAAAGAGCTACACTTATCCAAATGGCATGAAATTAGTGGCATTTTAAAGGTAACCTAAAGTTATACAATATTCATGTTGATCATTTTCTCCAGAAATGATCCTAACCTAGGTGGAATTAACATGCAAGTGCTGTACAAAATGTTTAACATAGCAAAACACTATTATAGACATGTCACACCAAAAATAGTATAGAAAGAGCTACACTTATCCAAATGGCATGAAATCAGTGGCATTTTAAAGGTAACCTAAAGGGCTACAATATTCATGTTGATCATTTTCTCCAGAAATGATCCTAACCTAGGTGGAATTAACATGCAAGTGTTGTACAAAATGTTTAACATGACAAAACACTATTATAGACATGTCACACCAAAAATGGTATAGAAAGAGCTACACTAATCCAAATGGCATGTAATCAGTGGCATTTTAATCGTAACCTAAAGGGCTACAATATTCATGTTGAACATTTTCTCCAGAAATGATCCTAACCTAGGTGGAATTAACATGCAAGTGTTGTACAAAATGTTTAACATAGCAAAACACTATTATAGACATGTCACACCAAAAATGGTATAGAAAGAGCTACACTTATCCAAATGGCATGAAATTAGTGGCATTTTAAAGGTAACCTAAAGGGCTACAATATTCATGTTGATCATTTTCTCCAGAAATGATCCTAACCTAGGTGGAATTAACATGCAATTGATGTACAAAATGTTTGACATAGCAAAACACACATATAAACATGTCACACCATTCACTACTTTTGTTGATCTTGCATGTGAGATATCTGCACATGCACTAATCCAAATTACCCAAAATTTTGGCCAGAGACATTGCATGAGTAGGTATACTATCCACCAAAGTTTTGTGAAGATTTGACCTTGAATAACTCTAGATTTAGGTGCCACATGGAAAAGTTAATTTTTCCAAAGACCCTATCACATTATTGTCCTAAAACTCTGAGATTTCTACTGAACATGCCTCTATAAGTATCTCAACCATGCCCAAAGTTTCAGGCCTTGGTGAGGTCCCAATCAATGGGAAATAACAAATATGTGGTTGGTTTGTTGCTTGGACCAGTCTCACCAAATCCAACCTACAAGGGGCTATAGGTCACAAAATGACCTGATTTCAATTCCTATACAAAGTAGACTCAAAGTTCTACAAGTTTTGTCTCTGGGCATTTTTCGATTTTCGGCCATTAAGGGCCTCAAATTCAGCCTACAACATTGGTTAACTAAGTGTGACAGAATTTATGAAATATATAATTTATATATAATGTGGTATGCGATTAGCTCAGGAGCTTGATCCTACGGCAACGGGTCGTCTACCCCGGTGAGCCAACGGCCCAGATTTCATGCGCCTGGGCCATTTTGCGAGATCGATTCCGGCCAACTGAGGCCGTCTCCGACCAAACCCCCAAGCCACCACCTCCACCCGACATAGGGCTTTCACTTGGCGGTGGCCGTTTGGCCGGAGGAGCTCTCCGTTATCTCACGATTTTTTTCGGTCGGAACAAGGAAAAACGGGAATGGAAAATCTCCATTCTCTTTGCGATTTTGAAAACGGAAGAAGTGGAAAACAAGCACAGGAGGAGAGGGGAAGGAACGTTGCCTGGATTCGGGTTTGGCGGCGGGAATTGCGGCGGAGGAAGATTTGGTTGGTGTTTCCGGCATCCATGGCTCTTTGGGGCTGCTGAGCTTGAATTCTCCAAAGGAAGTGGGGGCTCAGCTGCTTGAGGGTTCCTGAAGGTGGTGAGAGGGAGAAAAGAGAGGGAGGGGGTGTATATGGCTAGCTGCCATTAAGGGGTCCTCGGCCACCCCATTGCCGTCCATGCCTGCCAATCAAAACCTCCTCCCCACTGCCCAAAACTGACGGGAATTCATTCCCCAAGCTCAGATGATGCTTGGGGAATGAAGAGGGGATGCCATTTGGCACCCATGCCCTAATTCCTCCTCTTGTCTTCTTCCTCCCTTTCTCACACTTGTCCAAACCAATTAATCCCCCAATTTCCAATTTCAGATGGCATGGGGGGGTCTGATGAACATGTGGGCTGCCTTCTTGGGCTATGGGGTTGGGTTAAGCCCACTTAGCTTGGGTTTGTGGCTTACTTGACCCATTTAGGCTAAAATGGGGAATTTGGGTTTGAGCTTGACTCACACCCACTACATTCAATGTGACTTGTCCAAATTGATGCCTTAGACCCCATGGGTCTATTCCAAGAGAGATTGAGTCAAGGTGGGGTCAAATGGGGCTTGATTGCACTTAATTGCCTATAGGGGCAATTTGGGTATTTTGTTGGTTTTGCCCTAATTCTCTAAAATTGAGTGTGCACTTTGATTCATTTGGGTCTCATTTACTCCCCTTAGTGTTTAGGGGTGATCAATTTGATCACACTAGGTCAATTGGAGATCAATTTGTGTTTTTAGCACATTTAGGTCAATTTGGGGCTTTTTAGAAATTGGTCAAATTTCCCCAAATTGATGGCCCTGTGATGGGGCTTTTCGGTCCATTGGGTCCCCTAGGGAGGTTGCCATAAAAGGGTGGGTCCAATTTGATCATTTGGATTTCAATTGCCCTTATTTATGGTGATTTGACCTAGGATAGCTCTAAGTTGACTTTTGGTCCATTTGACCAATTTGGTTGACCCCAAGGGTCCCTAGTGGCCTACTTACCTCCTTGGATGGTCATAGGGATCATAGTGAGGTTATGTTGGCTTTTTGGAGTTTTTTGGTCACCCCTAGGCTTAGGGCATCAAAATTGCTAAATGCACACCAATGTGTATTCTTTCTTAACTTGTGGAGTTCTTGGGGCCTCCTTGGCCTATTTTGTGTACTTGATTCATCCTAGGTAATATACATGGATATGTGTGATGTATGCGATGTTTTAGCCTCTTTTTAGTTCACTCTTCATTAGGGTGGTTCATGATGGCTAAGTGCACACCATGAGTTCTTCACTTCTTTCACTATCATTCTAGGGCTCTGTGTCACTTATCATATTTTTGTCATGACTTGTCATGACAAAAATTCTCTAGGGGCCTAGCAGTTTGGGTGATGTTACAAATCCCAATACAAAACAAAACAATTTCATCCCTGAAATTAAGATCGGGTGTACGGGTTTTCAGATCAAGTCAAAAATAAAATCGAGTACATTCTAGCAATCGAGTGTTACCTGATTCAAATAATTCTGGATAGCGTTGTTGCATTAGGTCCAGTGGTTCCCAAGTATGCTCTTCCTGCCCATGGTTGGACCAAAGGACCTTCACTAGCGGTACCTTCTTTCGTCGTAGAACCCAGATGCTAGAGTCGTCAATCTGTATAGGCTCCAAGCGGACTGACCGATCCGTTGCTACTGGGCCTGCGGTGCGAACAATCTGTTGTTCTGGCTTAAGCAGGGCTCTCCTAAGAGAAGAGATGTGGAAGACGTCGTGCAGGTTCTCTAATTTTGGTGGAAGCTCCAGTCAGTAGGCCAGGGGGTCTATCTGCTCCAGGATCCTATAGGGCCCCATATACCTAGGACTGAGCTTCTTTAACCTTCGTACCCGTGTGACGCCATGCGCCAGATGTATCTTCAGAAAATCTTTGTCTCCCACCTGGAACTCTACCTTATGATGTCGCGCGTCGTAATATTTGGCCTGTCGACTCTGGGCTTCTAGCATTCGCTCCCGAATCAGTCGCACGAGAGAGTCTGTGTCTTCTTCAAACTTCGACCCCGGCACCTCAGGATATTCATCCTGGACCCATGATAGCGGGGTTCTACATTTCCGACCATACAATGCTTCGTAGGGGGCCATGCCGATGCTGGACTGATGGCTATTATTGTAAGAAAATTCAGTGAGCGGCAACAATCTCTCCCAAGGTTCCCTGCGATCCAGGATGCAAAGGCGTAGTAGGTCTTCCATTGTCTGAATAGTACGTTCAGTTTGACCATCTGTCTGAGGGTGGAAGGCGGTGCTGAAGGTCAACTGAGATCCCAGATAGGCTTGGACAGCTTTCCATTCCCGAGATGTGAACCGGCCATCCCGATCAGACACCATCGATCTAGGGACTCCGTGATACCGAACAAATTTTTCCACAAATAGCTGTACTAACGTTCCGACCGGAGCACCCTTCCTGACGGGAATAAACCGTGCCACCTTTGTCAATCGGTCCACGATCACCCACACAGAATCATTCCCGGAGTTGGAGCGGGGCAATCCGTGTACGAAATCCATAGATATGTCTTCAAATTTCCACTCTGGCACGGGTAGGGGTTGTAATAATCCTCCGGGCTTCTTGCAATCGGCTTTCACTAGTTGGCAGGATACGCAGTGTGTAACGAAGTGAGCGATATCTTTCTTCATGCCGGGCCAGTACATCGACTTCCTCAGGTCCGCCGTCATTTTGGAAATTCCTGGATGTATAGAATACTTGCTGCCATGAGCTTCCGCCATGATGTCTTCTCGGATCCTGTCCCCCGCAGGTATAAGAATCCGCCCTCGGTAGTGGACAAGACCATCACGTAAGGTAAAGTTCCCTATGGGGCCCGACTCCAGGGCTGCAAATACTGGTTCTAAGGACGCATCTTGCCTTTGCCCAAATTTGATACGATCCTGAATATCACAGGTCATGCTCATCGAAGCCAAGTATTCTTTGTAAACTTCAGAGTCGGCTTTGGATACAAGGGTGATCTTCAAGTCCTGTAGTACTTTTATTGTTGACGCCAGGAAAATCCTGGCCCCAAAATTCGGATCATTGCAGCCCGAGGTTACTGATCTTGCGGTCCAACTCCACGGCTCGAATAGCTAAAATAGGAGAGAGAAAATGACTATAAGCACACCCCAGGTGCTCCAGCAGGGAGGTCCCACCACATACCTGGAAGTTTGGGAGAAACTTCCCCTCCGCAACTAAAAGCTGGGCGAGGTACTAGACGGGCATGGATTTTGCGAGTATCCAGCTTGGGGGGACCTCGACCACTTCCCAAAGTGTCATTTCTAGTACCCCTGGGGGTCTATTTATAGAGAAATCTGGGGGGGTACAGGCGAGTATACTGCCTCTGCTCGCGAGTTACAAGGGCTACTCGCCCATACTCGCGAGATACTCGCCCATACTCGCGAGATACTCACCCCTTGCTCACCTCTGCTCGCCCCTTGCTCGTCATACTCGCCCCTTTCTCGCCATACTCGCCCCTTGCTCGCCCAGCTCGCGCCTTGCTTGCCCAGCTCGCCCCTTGCTCGCCCAGCTCGCCCCTTGCTCCTGCTGGCTGAGTTGTCTTGTGTCTTGGACAGCCGGCTTCTGTGCTGACCTTTTGACCTTGACTTCTGCCTACGTGGCTTTGAATGGGCCTACCCTCGGAGAATGAGGGTTGTACATTTATCACTTCCATCGTCATCAGCCGGGGTTCCGAGTCGGAAGTACTCGCTCTTTGGCTGAGTGCGTCTGCCACAGAATTCGCCTTCCCGGGATGGTAGTGCATCGTATACTGGTAATCGCACAGAAATTCTACCCATCTTCTTTGTCAGAGGTTTAGATCCTTCTGGGTGTCCACATACTTCAGGTTTTTGTGATCTGAAAAGATGTCGCAATGCACTCCATATAAATAATGCCTCCAGATCTTTAGTGCAAATACCACGGCTCCCATCTCTAGATCATGTACCGGGTAGTTCTGCTCGTGCTTCTTCAGCTGTCGTGAGGCGTAAGCAATCACATGCCCGTTTTGCATCAACACTGCCCCCATTCCTTGGTAGGATGCATCAGTGTACACTTGAAATCCTTCCCTCCCTGACGGAAGGACAAGGATCGGGGCGGAGATAAGTCTGCTCTTCAGTTCTTGGAAGGCGGCTTCGCACTTTGGCATCCATAAGAATGGTGCATCTTTATTGGTTAGAGATGTGAGGGGAAGGGCAATCCAAGAGAACCCTTCCATAAATTTCCGGTAATAACCGGCAAGCCCTAAGAAGCTTCTCACATCCGATGCTATTTTTGGTTGGGGCCAATCACGTACTGCCTAAATCTTGGCCGGGTCCACTGCTAATCCAGCTCCGCTGATGGTGTGCCCCAAGAAAGCTACTCCCTTAAGCTAGAACTGGCACTTACTGAATTTGGCATAAAGTTTGTGCTCTCGGATCCTTTCCAGTACGAGTGTCGGGTGCTGAGTGTGTTCCTCCTCCGTCCTTGAGTAGATCAGGATGTCGTCTATGAAAACGGTGATGAAAACATCCAGGTAGGCCTCAAATATGCGGTTCATTAGACTCATAAACGCAGAAGGAGCATTTGTGAGTCCGAACGGCATCACCGTGAATTCGTATAGGCCATATCTAGAACTGAAGGCTGTCTTCGGTATGTCCTCTTCCTGGATTCGCAATTGATAATACCCCGATCTTAGATCCAATTTTGAAAACCAGTGCACCCCTTCTAGCTGATCAAACAACTCGTCAATCCGGGGCAAAGGATAAGTGTTACGCACTGTCAACCTGTTGAGCTCCCGGTAGTCGATACACAATCGAAGAGTCCCGTCCTTCTTCTTTACAAAGAGCACCGGAGCTCCCCACGACGATGAACTTGGCCGGACGAACCCTGAGTCTACCAACTCCTGCAATTGGGCACGGAATTCTGCTAACTCCTTTGAGGCCATTCGGTATGGTGCTCTGGACACAGGCCTTGCTCCTGGTACTAATTGAATCCGGAAGTCCTTTTCTCTGTGTGGCGGTAGTCCGGGCAGTTTTTCCGGGAATACATCGAAAAATTGTTGGACTACGGTATATCAGTTAAGGGATTACCTTCCTCTTTCATTTCAAAGCAGATCATAAAAACTTCATCTCCATGTAAGTGGGCTTTGACGGATTGAATTGACGAGATTAAACGACTGGAAATAGGTTTAATGCCTTCGATTACCACCTCGTCGCCCTCGTGTTTTAGCACGATTTTCTTTGCCTGGCAATCAATCCTTGCGTGGTTCCAGTACAGCCAGTCCATGCCCAAGATTAGATCGTAGCCCTTCATCTTTAACAGTGTTGCTGGCGCTTCGAACATCTTCCCTTCGATCTCCACATTCATGTTGCACTTGGCACACGTTTTTATCTCTGATCCGTCCGCAAGTCGTACCTTCCTTTCGACTCCTTCGAGGTGTTGCACCTGGTCCAAGTCGTCAACGAATTCTGCCGAAACGAACGAGTGGTAGGCACCCGTATCGAAAAGGGTGTACGCAGGCTTTCTACAAACTAGCACTATACCTGGGTGATTTCATGGTTTTAATTTTATTATTTGACGTAAATTAAGGGTCGGTAAGGTAAATAAACAAATACAAAAGGAAAAGTTGAGGTACCTGTGATCACATCCTCTGGATTCCTAGGTTCGGCAAGGTCCAGTGCGTACATTTGCTCTGGCTGCCTGCCTCTGCCATGTGGTCCTCGGCCTCAGCCTCGTCCTCGGCCTCGGCCCCTGAATTGTTGTGCCGGCGGTGCTGCTATAGGTAGGGGTGGGGGATTACCCCACCTCTGAGGGCAATGGGCCCGCACATGGCCCGGTTGATGACACCAGAAGCACACCGGAGGAGGATATGCCCCACCTGCCTGTCCCTGGGGCTCATGGATCCGTAACGGCTGAGGTGCAAGTACAGTCGGGGGCCTCTGCTCTGGTCGGGGGTCCGGATGAGGCCGTCCTCTGCCTCTCTGATGTCTGACAAATCCGCCACATTGTCGGTGGTCTCGCCCTCTATTCCCATTTCCATCTTCTGCTGGCCTTTTCCCTCGGCCATGTACCATCAGCTGATCGGCTTCTAGTCTTCTTGCTGCTTCGGTGATTCGGGCTAGACTGGAATCTGCCACGTACTGCAGGGAGTGCCTGAGATCGTCTCGAATACCCTTGAAGAACCTCTTAGCATATCTGGAGTCCTTCAACTGATGGGTGGTGGCGTAGCGGGCTAGGTGTGAGAACTCCCGCTGATACTCTAACACTGATAGGTTTCCCTGCTTCAGATGTAGGAACCGCTCCTCCAAATCATCTCTGGCAGTTTGCGGCACGAAGTGTTCCAGCAGTGCCTCCTTAAATTCCTCCCACGTGATGTCGGCATACTCTAAGCCGGCAAAGGTGGTGTCCAGGGCTGACTTCCACCATCTCTTGGCATGAGATTTTAAGGCAGAAACAGCCAAGGACACTGCTATGTCCATTGGGCAACGAATCCCTGCCAGCATCTCCTGAATTGCATCCAGTCATTCCTTCGTTTGAACTACCGACTCAGACCCTGTGTAAGACGGTGGTGAGAGGCCTCGAAAAATGCTCAACCAATTTGCCCCAGGGTTGGGGGCCTAAACCGGGGCTTGCTGCTGAGAAAATGCATGCAGAATGGCGGCCAAAGTCTGGCCCAGCTCCATCTGCTGGAATTGGGTGGGGGCCAGTGGTGGAGGGGCCGCAGTTTGTACCGGAGGAACTTCGTCTTGAAGTGGGGGAACCATAGCTCATTCATGAGGGACTTCATCTTATGCTGGGGGAATCATGTTCTGCACATGAGGAACCATCCCCCGGGTGGGGACGTTCACCGGAGGCTACATAAGAAAGGGTTTGATTAGAAATGTTGGCCTAAAGCATCTCATTTGATTGACAAATGAACGTGATTTTTCCCATGGGCACACCATTGCTTCCGCTGCTAGTTTGTCCTCAAACTAACTCGAGCGGGGTTGCCCTAGGGTTGTGGACTTTCTTATTTTGGATCGAAGTTGGCTAAGTTGATACCAGTTTGTAAGACCCTCTTTTTTTGCTTTAAAAACCGGGTCTTACCGCCCAGAACCGCCGTCTTGCGGTGGTACCATTTCACTACATGGTCGCCACCACAACACGCTGATCCTGCCGGCTAATCAACATTATCCAGGCCAACCAAAATCATCATGAAAAGATTAAACCAGACGCAGGAGTCCACGACAATCACATAATAGAAAGATAACATGTCCAAAATGAGAGAGTTACACATAAATAGATGCTACTAATCAGAGTGCGGAAATATAACATAGAAATACAACTAAGGCACTAAGCCTGATCAAACAAAGATTTCTTTGCCTCTCGCCTGACAAAGATGTAGCAGTCCAAACATCCACATGGCTCGACGCCCTCGATGGCATATAGCTCTGCCATCTGTCCTGGGTAGATGTGTAAAGTAGGTAGATGAGGGGTCTTGCTTACCGGAGCTCTCCCGGCAATAGCTGAGAGTCCAACTCCGGGCCTGGTCACTGTCTCATGTCCCGCCCTCTGGGGGATGACCTGCTCTCCCTGGTTCTCCTGTAATAATAGGGTCCACCGACCGTCAGTCTAAAAGACTCAGCACATTCCTCCCCGCCTCCACCCGCGACTCCTAGGCACCGTGCGGGAGGAGGAAGCGGAGGACATCAAGGGGGTAATGAAACAAGAAGATGACAGGTGGCAAGGAAAAACTAGCAAGAATACAAAACCAAGTCTGTACTAGCAGTTCTATTATCAGACACAACGTAGAGTAACAACATAAGGAAAACTATACTAGAAAATAACAAAAGTTAAGATTGTTCTAGCAGTTCTACTATCAGACACAAAGTAGAGTAACAACATAAGGAAAACTATAGTAGCAAATAACAAAAGTTAAGATTGTTCTAGCAGTTCTACTATCAGACACAATGTAGAGTAACAACATAAGGAAAACTATACTAGCAAATAACAAAAGTTAAGATTGTTCTAGCAGTTCTACTATCAGACACAATGTAGAGTAACAACATAAGGAAAACTATACTAGCAAATAACAAAAGTTAAGATTGTTCTAGCAGTTCTACTATCAGACACAATGTAGAGTAACAACATAAGGAAGACTACACTAGCAATAACGAGGGTTAGTAAAGTAATATGTAAGGCAGCTAAGAAAACTAACCTTAACTTATATGCGTACACACAAGGCACATAAGTCAAGGGATCTGGCAGGAAGTAAATTCATCGTATAAAAGAGCCAACACTAATTTATACGATGAGGTCTCTATTTGTGCAGAAATGCTATGCTATGATGTGCAATGCAATGATGCGATGTTTGTATTATTAGTTCATACACTTGCAACTCACTCACACGACTCTGTAGGTACAGACCTTTAGTTCCCACTTTTCAGAGGTAGCTAACCTCTCGGGCACCCCCCGTCGTGGTCAAACGGTGGCAGAGGAGCGGGCGTCTCCTCGCCTAGGTGGGTAAGTCACACTACCATACCTAGGCCCTAACGTACGTTGTGATACCGGTACACGGTACTCACGAGCTCCTGCATACTTTTTCTGGATCCGAAGAAACCAGACCTTTAGTTGGCCAGGCAGGGTTTAGGGATTTCGTCCTGTCAGACGCACAGTAAGACAACCGAGTCCCCTTAAAAACCACTAGCACTGCCGAGTCCACGAACTGCTATCGGTGTGACGACCAAGCCAGAAATGAAGACCCACCACATCTTATGCACAAACTAACATGTATTAACTCTTACAACCGAGCCTCCAGCTCGTAAACCTAAATCAACATTTATAAAGTAGAGCCAACCGCTCGCTATACTATACCAGTTTTATTTAAACTACGAGCTTACTGCTCGCTAGACTATACCAGTCTAATTTAAACTACGAGCCTACCGCTCGCTAGACTATACCAGTCTTATATAAACTACGAGCTTACCGCTCGCTAGACTATACCAGTCTTATTTAAACTACGAGCCTACCGCTCGCTAGACTATACCAGTATTATATGAACTACGAGCCTACCGCTCGCTAGACTATACCAGTCTTATATTTTACTCCTTCCTAAATCTGGGGGGGGGAGATTAGGTTTCGAGTTCTCCTACTTACTACTCTTGTCTACTGATAGTTTACCTTAGGAGCTTGGGGGTGAATCATGGACTTCACGTGGGTTACCTGGTGAAAGGCTCGCAACGGTACTAGGGGATGTGATGGTGACTGAAGCCCAAATCCCCCTTTCGAGGGTATTTATTTCTTTAGTTGGTAGCCATTCTAGTACACTCATTTACTCTCTCTTATTACTCTAAAATCCAAGGGTGGATTACCATTTGACTCGAACAGACATGAGTCGGTGTCCTATTGATCACCGAACCACGTCGTTCCTAATAACCGACTATTTCCTAGTGTTGTCTTCCTATCATAGTTTTCACTTCTTGCTGAGTCATCCTTTGCCTCCCTTAATAGGTCAACGTCAATTCCCTATTTGCTAGTTTCGCTAAACGCACCCCGTCTTTATTTCCGATGACTGCATTGGTAAGTAAAACCTTAACTCAATTGGGCATCCGCAATTTTCCTAGAGTTAATAAGTCTGGAGGAGGTGACCATAGGGAAGGGGTCTGAATCTATGATTTCAGTTTCTACTGTTCGCGGACCAAGGTACATTTATCCTTAATTATCATTTACTACATTTGGTGTGCCAACAAGGGTTTACACTACAGGTACTATGTTAAAGCTTCCATAAATTCTAGGAAAATTATTGTAGCTCAATATGGGTCTAAAAACACCAGATCCTAAGTCTCATATTAAACAAAGATGTATTTATCATTATTTATTATTTATTACATTTGGTGTGCCAATAAGGGTTTACACTACATGTACTATGTTAAAGCTTCCATAAATTCTGGGAAAACTACTGTAGCTCAATATGGGTCTAAAAACACTAGATCCTAAGTGTCATATTAAACCAAGGTGTATTTCTCATTATTTATTATTTATTACATTTGGTGTGCCAATAAGGGTTTACACTACATGTACTATGTTAAAGCTTCCATAAATTCTGGGAAAATTACTGTAGCTCAATATGGGTCTAAAAACACCAGATCCTAAGTCTCATATTAAACCAAGGTGTATTTATCATTATTTATTATTTATTATATTTGGTGTGCCAATAAGGGTTACACTACAAGTACTATGTTAAAGCTTCCATAAATTCTGGGAAAATTACTGTAGCTCAATATTGGTCTAAAAACACCAGATCCTAAGTCTCATATTAAACCAAGGTGTATTTATCATTATTTAGTATTTATTACATTTGGTGTGCCAATAAGTGTTACACTACAAGTACTATGTTAAAGCTTCCATAAATTCTGGGAAAATTACTGTAGCTCAATATTGGTCTAAAAACACCAGATCCTAAGTCTCATATTAAACCAAGGTGTATTTATCATTATTTATTATTTATTACATTTGGTGTGCCAATAAAGGTTACACTACAAGTACTATGTTAAAGCTTCCATAAATTCTGGCAAAATTACTGTAGCTCAATATGGGTCTGAAAACACCAGATCCTAAGTCTCATATTAAACCAAGGTGTATTTATTATTTATTACATTTGGTGTGCCAATAAGCGCTACACTACAAGTACTATGTTAAAGCTTCCATAAATTCTGGGAAAAATACTGTAGCTTAATATTGGTCTAAAAACACCAGATCCTAAGTCTCATATTAAACCAAGGTGTATTTATCATTATTTATTATTTATTTCATTTGGTGTGCCAATAAGGGTTTACACTACAAGTACTATGTTAAAGCTTCCATAAATTCTGGGAAAATTACTGTAGCTCAATATGGGTCTAAAAACACCAGATCCTAAGTCTCATATTAAACCAAGGTGTATTTATCATTATTTATTATTTATTACATTTGGTGTGCCAATAAGGGTTTACACTATATGTACTATGTTAAAGCTTCCATAAATTCTGGGAAAATTACTGTAGCTCAATATTGGTCTAGAAACACCAGATCCTAAGTCTCATATTAAACCAAGGTGTATTTATCATTATTTATTATTTATTACATTTGGTGTGCCAATAAGGGTTTACACTACATGTACTATGTTAAAGCTTCCATAAATTCTGGGAAAATTACTGTAGCTCAATATTAGTCTAAAAACACCAGATCTTAAGTCTCATATTAAACCCAGGTGTATTTATCATTATTTATTATTTATTACATTCTTGCTAAATGTGCCCCAATTTTCCCTGTACCCTTAAGTCCAAAACTTCAACTTGAAGCTCAGGGAAATCCACTCATACATATGAGTTGGATTCTTAGCTAGAGGTGGTTAATATCATATATATGGCATGGACAATTCTTCAAAGCATTTGCATGAGCCCATATCACTAAATGCACAAACTACACATTTATACATGTCTCACTAAAAGTGGCCTAGAAAGAGCTATACTTAGCCAAATGACATGAAATTAGTGGCATTTTAAAGGTAACCTAAAGTGCTACAATATTCATGTTGATCATTTTCTCCAGAAATGATCCTAACCTAGGTGGAATTAACATACAAGTGCTGTACAAAATGTTTAACATAGCAAAACACTATTATAGACATGTCACACCAAAAATGGTATAGAAAGAGCTACACTTATCCAAATAGCATGAAATTAGTGGCATTTTAAAGGTAACCTAAAGTGCTACAATCTTCATGTTGATCATTTTCTCCAGAAATGTTCCTAACCTAGGTGGAATTAACATGCAAGTGCTGTACAAAATGTTTAACATAGCAAAACACTATTATAGACATGTCACACCAAAAATGGTATAAAAAGAGATACACTTATCCAAATGGCATGAAATTAGTGGCATTTTAAAGGTAACCTAAAGGTCTACAATATTCATGTTGATCATTTTCTCCAAAAATGATCATAACCTAGGTGGAATTAACATGCAAGTGATGTACAAAATGTTTAACATAGCAAAACACTATTATAGACATGTCACGCCAAAAATGGTATAGAAAGCTACACTTATCCAAATGGAATGAAATCAGTGGCATTTTAAAGGTAACCTAAAGGGCTACAATATTCATGTTGATCATGTTCTCCAGAAATGATCCTAACCTAGGTGGAATTAACATGCAAGTGCTGTACAAAATGTTTAACCTGGCAAAACACTATTATAGACATGTCATACCAAAAATGGTATAGAAAGAGCTACACTTATCCAAATGGCATGAAATCAGTGGCATTTTAAAGGTAACCTAAAGGGCTAAAATATTCATGTTGATCATTTTCTCCAGAAATGATCCTAACCTAGGTGGAATTAACATGCAAGTGCTGCACAAAATTTTTAACATAGCAAAACACTATTATAGACATGTCACACCAAAAATGGTATAGAAAGAGCTACACTTATCCAAATGGCATGAAATCAGTGGCATTTTAAAGGTAACTTAAAGGGCTACAATATTCATGTTGATCATTTCTCCAGAAATGATCCTAACCTAGGTGGAATTAACATGCAAGTGCTGTACAAAATGTTTAACATAGCAAAACACTATTATAGACATGTCACACCAAAAATGGTATAGACAGAGCTACACTTATCCAAATGGCATGAAATTAGTGGCATTGTAAAGGTAACCTAAAGGGATACAATATTCATGTTGATCATTTTCTCCAGAAATGATCCTAACCTAGGTGGAATTAACATGCAAGTGTTGTACAAAATGTTTAACATAGCAAAACACTATTATAGACATGTCACACCAAAAATGGTATAGGAAGAGCTACACTTATCCAAATGGCATGAAATCAGTGGCATTTTATAGGTAACCTAAAGGGATGCAATATTCATGTTGATCATTTTCTCCAGAAATGATCCTAACCTAGGTGGAATTAACATGCAAGTGCTGTACAAAATGTTTAGCATAGCAAAACACTATTATAGACATGTCACATCAAAAATGGTATAGAAAGAGCTAAACTTATCCAAATGGCATGAAATCAGTGGCATTTTAAAGGTAACCTAAAGGGATACAATATTCATGTTGATCATTTTCTCCAGAAATGATCCTAACCTAGGTGGAATTAACATGCAAGTGTTGTACAAAATGTTGGACATAACAAAACACACATATAAACATGTCACACCATTCACTACTTTTGTTGATCTTGCATGTGAGATATTTTCACATGCACTAATCCAAATTACCCAAAATTTTGGCCAGAGACATTGCATGAGTAGGTCTACTATCCACCAAAGTTTTGTGAAGATTTGACCTTGAATAACTCTAGATTTATGTGCCACATGGAAAAGTAAATTTTTCCAAAAACCATAGGACATTATTGTCCTACAAATCTGAGATTTCCACTGAATATGCCTCTATAAGTATCTCAACCATGCCCAAAGTTTCAGGACTTGGTGAGGTCCCAATCAATGGGAAATAACAAATATGTGGTTGGTTTGTTGCTTGGACCAGTCTGAACAAATCCAACCTACAAGTGGCTATATGTCACCAAATGACCTGATTTTAATTCCTATACAAAGTAGACTCAAAGGTCTACAAGTTTGTCTCTGGGCAGTTTTCGATTTTCGGCCATTAAGGGCCTCAAATTCAGCCTACAACATTGGTTAACTAATTGTGACAGAATTTATGAAATATATAATTTATATATAATGTGGTCTGCGATTAGCTCAGGAGCTTGATCCTACGGCCATGGGTCGTCTTCCCCGATGAGCCAACGGCACAGATTTCACGCGCCTGGGCCATTTTGCGGGCTCGATTCTGGCCAACTGAGGTCGTCTCCGGCCAAACCCCCAAGCCACCACCTCCACCCGACATAGGGATTTCACTTGGCGGTGGCCGTTTGGCCGGAGGTGGTCGGAGGAGCTCTCCGACATCTCACAATTTTTTTCGATCGGAACAAGGAAAAACGGGAAAGGAAAATCTCCATTCTCTTTGCGATTTTGAAAACGGAAGAAGTGGAAAACTAGCACAGGAGGAGAGGGGAAGGAACGCTGCCTGGATTCGGGTTTGGCGGCGGGCATTGCGGCGGAGGAAGATTTGGTTGGTGTTTCCGGCATCCATGGCTCTTTGGGGCTGCTGAGCTCGAATTCTCCAAAGGAAGGGGGGCTCGGCTGCTTGAGGGTTCCTGAAGGTGGTGAGAGGGCTAAAAGAGAGGTTGGGGTGTATATGGCTAGCTGCCATTAAGGGGTCCTCGGCCACCCCATTACCGCCCATGGCTACCAATCAAAACCTCCTCCCCACTACCCAAAACTGACGGGAATTCATTCCCCAAGCTCAGAGGATGCTTGGGGAATGAAGAGGGGGTGCCATTTGGCACCCATCCCCTAATTCCTCCTCTTGTCTTCTTCCTCCCTTTCTCACACTTGTCCAAACCAATTAATCCCCCAATTTCGAATTTCAGATGGCAGGGGGGTTGATGAACATGTGGGCTGCCTTCTTGGGCTATGGGGTTGGGTTAAGCCCACTTAGCTTGGGTTTGTGGCTTATTTGACCCATTTAGGCTAAAATGGGGAATTTGGGATTGAGCTTGACTCACACCCACTACATTCAATGTGACTTGTCCAAATTGATGCCTTAGACCCCATGGGTCTATTCCAAGAGAGATTGAGTCAAGGTTGGGTCAAATGGGGCTTGATTACACTTAATTGCCTATAGGGGCAATTTGGGTATTTTGTTGGTTTTGCCCTACTTCTCTAAAATTGAGTGTGCACTTTGATTCATTTGGGTCTCATTTACTCCCCCTTAGTGTTTAGGGGTGATCAATTTGATCACACTAGGTCAATTGGAGATCAATTTGTGTTTTTAGCACATTTAGGTCAATTTGGGGCTTTTTAGAAATTGGTCAAATTTCCCCAAATTGATGGCCCTATGATGGGGCTTTTCGGTCCATTGGGTCCCCTAGGGAGGTTGCCATAAGCGGGTGGGTCCAATTTGATCATTTGGAGTTCAATTGCCCTTATTTATGGTGGTTTGACCTAGGATAGCTCTAAGTTGACTTTTGGTCCATTTGACCAATTTGGTTGACCCCAAGGGTCCCTAGTGGCCTACTTACCTCCTTGGATGGTCATAGGGATCATAGTGAGGTTATGTTGGCTTTTTGGAGTTTTTTGGTCACCCCTAGGCTTAGGGTATCAAAATTGCTAAATGCACACCAATGTGTATTCCTTCTTAACTTGTGGAGTTCATGGGGCCTCCTTGGCCTATTTTGTGTACTTGATTCATCCTAGGTAATATACATGGCTATGTGTGATGTATGAGATGTTTTAGCCTATTTTTAGTTCACTTTTCATTAGGGTGGTTCATGATGGCTAAGTGCACACCATGAGTTCTTCACTTCTTTCACTATCATTCTAGGGCTCTGTGTCACTTCTCCTATTTTTGTCATGACTTGTCATGACAAAAATTCTCTAGGGGCCTAGCAGTTTGGGGGATGTTACAGGGGGACTGGGAGCTCCTCGAACTTCTTTGCGCCAAGAGGGGAGGGCGACCACTGGATGGTCGCGACAAGGGATACGCCCCCGACATTCCCAAATGGCCTGGAATGTCTCCACCACGCTCTGTACCAGCGTGCAGGGATCATCATGGGGGCTCCTTATCAGAGCGGCGAGATTCTACTTATCGCAGCCCTTCTCCTCGTCGAGGCCGTTCTCCTCGTCGGGGTCGATCTCGCAGCCCTCATCGTGAGGCGAGGATTAACACTTCTCAGACTGGTAATTCGTCGCTTCTAAGTAGTCGTTATCTCTTTTTGCTAGAATTCTCGCTAACTGTGCGATTATCTCTTTTTGCTAGAATTCTCGCTAACTGTGCGGTTATCTTCTCTATTGGCAGCTCGCTCTTCTACTCCGAGGGGAGCACTGATTGATGCCATCGAGCTGCCACTCCGCGAGTATCAGGAGAAGAATTATCGCGCCTACATGGAGCTGGAGGCCAAGTTCGATCAACTGACCATCTGTGAGCCTCATCGCCACATCTCCGCGCTGGAGGTGCGAGTAGCAAAGCTTATGGAATTTGAGGCGTGGCCGGCCGGCGCGGAGTCTCGGCTCTACTTGATCAACGAGTTGGAGCGGCGAGTAGTGATGATAGAACATCGCCAGCAGGTCCATTGTCACAACCCGCATTTTCCCATGAATTTAATAAATATTATCAGAGAAAAGGGAAAATACGCGCTATGATGCCACGTCCTGCAGGGGACAACTACAGACGCTCAGGCAAACACTCCTTATGATTTATTTATAAAAGACATAAATATGTTTGAGTTAAATAAAAAGAATTTATATTTTAGCTTAAGACCGTGTCCCTCGGTCCAGTGGATCAACTAGTCCACGAATAGAAAACTCTATATGTATACGCATCGGAGAATATGTTCATTTTAGCCTACATGAGCATGAAGATCAACATTCCAGAAACGATATGCACATAACTAAGTTTAATATAAGTAAAGAAAAGATTTTCTACAATTTTCAAAATAGGCGTTATTTACTTAAAACCATGCTATGCAAGAATGCAATTTTCTATACAGAAAATAACTCATGCATCCTAACATAAAACTTCTCAAAGAGCAAGTAGGTAAACAACCAGAAAGTAACAGCGATACAGCTAGCAAGTAATCTAACACTAGAAAACTAAAGCTACAATTGAACAAAGGAACAACTACCTCACAATAGTGATGGGAGAAAGAACAACTGCAGCTCCGAAGAACACCAACTCAACCACCCAAACCGCTACAGCTCCGAGCCTGAGACAATCAAAAGAAAAGAATTCCTCAGCAAGAAAGTGCAAGTGGTAGCAAGAAAATCAAGGTTAGCAGCAATCAGAAATAAAAGATTGCAGAAAAGAGAGCTAAACAGAATAACACTTAATCTTACAACAACCCGAGCCAGCTCAAATGAGTGCACTCGGCAAGAGAAAAAGCCTGCATCAGAAGTTAATAGCCAAAAAGATCAAAGCCAACCACTTGTCCGCCATTGCGGCTCAGAGGTGGTGGTTATACATATAATATCATAATACATATATAAGCATATAGGGTACTAGCATTTGAGATTGATCAGCTCGAGGGAAGAGCGTCCCCAAAAACAAGGCACTGCGACGGTGGTATCTTCCACTAACGCCCACAACCCAAAAACCAAACAGGAGTGCTGCGGCGGTGACTCCAATCCACTCAAACCAACAGCCCAAAAGAGGCACTGTGGCGGTGACTTTTAGCTCACATGCTCAACAGACTCACACATAGCACCAGAAGCAGGGGTGCATAAACATATATATAAGTATATGTATATATATAAGTATATAAATAAACCACAGTGCAGTTCACCAGAGAACACTCAGAATATTAGACAATGAAGATCATAGAGATCAAGAACCACTCACCAGAACTATCCCGGAGAATTAGACAACATAGCATACTTAGCTCATAAATCCAACAGAGCAGTCAGAGGAGGGTCAGGCAGGAAGAAAGGAACTCAAATGATTTTAACCATAACTCAAGATGAGAGAATCAGAAAGCACCCGATTCAGCCATTAATCAATATATTAATATTTAACTAACAACAAGGTTGAAGATTTCAGCAAGCCGACACCATGCAAGGCTTAGTGTCGGAATAAGACGAAGAGAATCTTAACACGAAGGCCAAACACCAGAACAATACTAATGGGTTCATAGGAAAACACTTGGAACATAGATAACACAGATCATAGAGTTCGAGAACCTCCCACCAAATCTATTCCAGAGTATTTAAGAAATAACCCGATGAAGGAACACTTAACACCACGGAACAAAACAAGACATGACTTCGCCAAAAGACTCAACAAAAGAGCTCAAAACACTTAACAACAATGATTTAAGATACTCGGGCCCATACGACAAAAAGGGCACAAAACAAAGGTGGAACAATTCAAAATACCCGACAAAGATAAGCATAACCTGAAGGCCAAACACCAAATAAAAACCCAACAGGTCAAAAAGTAAACACTTGGTGAGTCCAAACTTGACCCCTGATAGAGAAAATCGTATTCTGCAATCTATACTCGATTAAGGCAAGTGTACCTATCGAAATATAGCATAGGATATTAAAAATATCAAGGTCGTATTAAAAACTCGGGGCAGGCAACTACTATTACTCACAACATTTCTATTATCCTACCAAACGATTAATTGGGTTTTTGGAAAATAAAAATAAACTAACTTAATTAAAAGAGAAATAAACTATTGAAAAAAAGTGCTCGATCGACGATTCACTTTGAAATAAAATAACGGAGAAATTTAGTTTAACATTTGCAGATTCATAAAGACCGTGACGGATCCGAAACTAAGAAATATTCTCGCTAGAGCAATAAGTCTCCTAACTTCTAGACATTTTGACCGAAATCTCTTTGCAAATCAAAAAGGCCTAAAGTCGCGTTATCGAAGTGATCCGCACTATTGGATTTGACTCCAATCCGGAGGTTTTACGTCGTCCTATCTCTAGGGTTGCGTGCAACTCCTTCCTTCCTTGAGTGATCTTTCACATTCACGAGCCTCTCGGCTACTCGAATATGAGATCGGAATCTACTACCGTATACTAGCAATACGGAGTCGATACGAAATAAATCAAGGTCGGATCGAAATAAAAAGTACAAATGCCAACATAAAAGAAAGATATTATTTCATTGCAAAGTTCATCGCGATCGAACACAAAAAGAAATTAGCTACACATTATATAGGGAGAAAAGAGAGGAGAAGAAACAAAGTGCATATTCATTAAACTTGAAATAAGAATACAACAATACTAACTATTACATGAAGAAATAAAGACAAGACAGGAAGAAATACTTGAAAGGAATAGAAGCTTGCTCTCTAACTCTCTACACTACAACTACATTAGCCTCCTTATGCTTGAGAAATGGGGTCCTTATATAGAAGAGGGGGAATGTTCTAGATGGAAGAAATGAAGGGGTACATGGGGTGGAGATGCATGAATCATATTGATGAGGGAGAGAGAGGAGGAGAAAATTTATTGCATGGAGGAGGAGGTGCATGAATGGTGTTAAATGGGAGGAGAGAGAGAAGGCTAAATGCATTAAGCCATGCAAAGGTGGCGGTTCATGAATGGATGAAGGGGGCCGGTTGTATGAAATGATTTAATGAAGAGGGCTGTTAGTGGAGTTCAGGGTTTGGATTAATTTAAGGAGGTGGGCTGAAATGAAATGAATGGAAACTGCTTCAAGGTTTCTTCATGGGCTGGATTTAAATGTAGTTTAATTAGGAGGGCTGCTTCACGTTGTTGGGCTGCAAGGTAAGCTGGACAGCATCATAGCTTGGGACATGGGCTGCGATCATTAGATCTTCAAAGTGGTCGGCTGCTTCATATGGCTCAGCAGAATTTGCATGGTGTGGTGATGACGATGCGGCATAATTATTGACGGCGCGACGATGGCGACATGGACGGTGACGAGCAACATCAAATCTACAAAATAAAATATAATATAATTTTAGTTTTGATAAAATAAAATAAGAAATTATAACAAAACAAAAATAAGACACAACATAACATAGTTTAGAAAATATAAAAATATAAAACAACAAAAACAAAACAAACATAAAAATATTAGGACTAAAAACTAACCTAAAACATAAAAACAAACATACATAAAAAAACATAAAAATATAACTAAACCTAGGGAAAATTATGCTAAACTAACCTAAAATATTATGACTAAAAACTACTTATCAAACTCCCCCATACTTAAGCTTTTGTTATTCCAGAGCAAAAGATGAGAAATATTTATAAGACAATTATATAATTTTCAATTAAACTAAAAATTTATTTCCACCAAAATCTAGCCAAAAATAAAATTCAGGGATTTACGAATTAAGTCCTAAATTATGAAATTAAAATGAAAAGAGAGAAATATCTAGCCAAAAATTCTCTAATAAATTAACTAGCACTCAAGATTGAGTAAATTGCAAACAAGGTTAGATTGAAATTATAAAAACCATAACTTAAAAGAAACTTAAGGAAAAATGCAACCTATTACTTATGCTCTCCCAATATTTTAATTTAAAATCTAAGACAATATTATTGGCTAAGGGATTTGGGGAGGAAATCAACATGAAGAGGTCTTTGATTGGAGGTGATCATCAATATTTTTTCACACCCCACTAATTTTTTTTTAAATAAAATATATATGTAATACCAGAAAATGATAGACTAACATCCTATCACTTCCCACGACATATATGAACTTTTAATTCCTCTCTTCATTTTTGGGTTGCATATGTTTACCAGAGAATAAGAAACTAACATCTCCTTATTCCCAGGACATATGATCTAACAATAAAAAGAAAAATGAGAATTGGGGTAAGGATAAGAGATTAAACAAAACTTTTTAGAAAATAAACTAAAATACTAGAGAGCAACACTAGTAGATTGAAATTTCCTAAGAATCTAAAAGCATGCGGTAGAAATAATTAGAATCTAAAATTGTTAAGCAAAATTACTATAAAATTGAAACTATTTAAAATAAAAGAGAAAAGAATGCTAAATAAGTTACTCTAAGCAAATTAAAACCATAAGATAATTCTTAAAACTAAATCACTAAATATCAGATTTAACTAAATATGATGAAATAAAAGATTAGCAAATCAAAAATAATAGAAATACTTATAAACAAACTCAAACTAAATTTCTAAAAATAACAAAAAGACTAAGCAAGGAGTTTATTATATTTTGGATTTTTCATTTTTTATTTTTGGATTTTGAAATATGATCTTTTTTTTTTAATTTTCTAATTTTTCTGATTTTTTTGGGTTTTGCATTTTTCAAATTTTTTTTTATTTTGATAAGGCTAAAGAAACAAAATAGTACTATAATAATTTTTTTGATTTTGTTTTGTTTTCAAAAAAATTTTGTGTTTTTTTTTAAAGACTTAAAAAGAAAGGGAAAACACTCCCCCATGCTTAAAGTTCAACATTGACCTCAATGTTGAATAGTAAGTATGAGGAAAAAAGAAGAAGAAAAGAAGAGGGGTGCAATAAAGTAAATAAAAAAATGACTTCCCCGGATTCGTGAGGCCGAATGCTGATATCGCTCCCCCATGCTTGAGCTGGAAACCGACTCAGGCCTAAGGAAGAGAGATGGAGCCAAACGAACCGCCGAAGGTTTAATTCCTGCAAAACAAAATAAGAAAGAACAAAAATGGTAAGCAAGGGTGCCTCCCAAGAGCGCTCTTTGTTTAACGTCGTCTGAGCCCGACGTTATTGGTTAGCTAAATGGAAAATAAAAACTAAGATGAAGAGGTAACTCCCTAAGTATGTGCTTAGGAGAGTAAATAAGAAAAAAGAAGAAATGAAGAATTGCACCGACATGCGGTGGAATCTTCAAAGGAATGACGCCCAAAATGTACGGACGGAGTTATAGAAGAACTCCGTCGTTTGTAAAAGGGGAAAGAATGGGTCGTCAAAAGAAGAAGAAATAAAAGTGGAAGAAATAGAAAGAGGAATAAAAGAAGTAGAAAAAGAAATTCCATTGACGGCAATTTCACAAGGAGAAAGTGAATCTTGTGAAATTTCGGGAGAAGAAGGGGTAGAAAGAACTAAAGAGGAATTATCTAAAATAAAAGAAGAAGAAGAAAAAGACTCTCTAAAATTAGAAAAAGTTGGAACAATTGAAATTAAACTTGACATGGAATCACATACGTCTTCAAAAAAAGAAGGAAAATTTTGAGACGGTTCGTCATCCTCAAAAGGTAAGAAGCACGCCGGAGTATCCATATGTGTGTCATCCAAAGGAGGAAGGAAACAATCTGGAACATCCGAATAGTTATCTTCCTCGAGAGGAATAAGACAAGCCGAGATATCCGGTGACTCATTACATAAAGAAATTGGAGGAGACGGAGAAGAAGACGAAGAAAAAGACGCGGCCTCACAAGAAAAATAATCAATAATGGTCTTAAAATGCGAATTAATATTATTTAAAGAAGTTTGCAATTCAAGAAACCAATTATCGATATAATTAAAAATTGGAGGCGCGGCGCTTTGCGAGGCAAAATCATGCGAAAAATAAGACGGGTTCCCCACCTCCCATGTAGGATAAAAATCGGAGTAATTGTCAAATTGGCAACTTTGACCTACTCCAGAAAAAATGAAATCATATGAGGGAGGGGTTCCCGAAAAATATGCAAAATTAAAATAGTCGGGAGACCCGCAAAGAGCCCAAAAAGAAGACGATTCCATGATAAAAAAACTGTTACCAAAAAAAGAAAGAGAAAATTTAATTTTTTTTTTGTTTTTTTAATCTTAGACTTCACAAAGACTACCCGGTGAAGGGTTCGCAAGGTACTAGGAGATGCAATGGGATGAAAGCCAAAATCTCCCTTTCTAAGACAATTTAGGTGAAAGTAGAAAAATTAAATTTAAAAATGTTTTTTTTAAATAGTAGAAGTAATAATCTCGGTGCTTTCGTAATATTGCCAAAAATAGTCCCCGGCAACGGCGCCAAAAACTTGATAAAGAAATTTGTATTCTCCAATCTATACTCGATTAAGGCAAGTGTATCTATCGAAATATAGCATAGGATATAAAGAATATCAAGGTCGTATTAAAACTCGGGTCTGTCGAGTACTGCTACTTCGAGAAAACAACTATTATTTTATCGGACGGAAATTTTATGAGAAATTATAAGAGAGGCGAAAATATGAAAAATTGATAAAAACTAACTTGATTAGAACAACCCTTGAAATGAAATAAAACATAATCATTTATCATCGTCTAATCCGATCCTTGACCGTGGAGATTCCCGAAATATGAACGCACCTCTCTCGAGGAATACACCCACCTGAGATTAGGTTGATCGACCAAACTCTCATTCTAATCGAAACCCCTAAAACTCGCCTTAACGAGGTGAATCCCACTATAGGATTTGACTCCTATCCAGAAGATTTTCATCATCCTCTCTCGAGGGTTGCGATCAACTCTTTTTATTCGTGAGCGATCAATTCGTACGCATGAGCTTCTCGGCTAACTAGAATACGGAATCAGATACGAAAGTCCACACATCGACATATGAACCCGATATAAATCACGAATAAATCGAAGGTAGAAAAGAACGATTATAAAAAGAAATATTGATTTCATTCCAAAGTTTGCAATAATCAAGACTAAGTTAATATTATAACTACTTGCTATGAAATAAAAAAGGACATGAGAAATAAAAAGAAATAAGAACGAGATATTGCTGGAAAATAAACTAAATTATCATTGCATAAAATAAAAGAGGTACATGGAATAAATCTAACTAAAATAAAGAGAAAATTATAAGGAAAAGAAAACATGCTCTACCCAAGCGGGGAGAGAGAGATATATGAAGAGCTTAGACCTCTATTTATATAGGAATGTGAGGAAGAATGGGGGAGAATGTGAAGGGTTGGAAGCAAATGTTGGTGTATATTTGGACTCGTAACGGTGTTCGGAGGCTTAACGGGTCGTGTAGGATACGCGGATATCCAATACCCGTAGATACTCCTAGGGTTTGCCTATTTATACCCAGCTAGGGGCAACGGGTTCTGTGTTGCACACTTGACACTCCCCGGGATGCTTCGAGCGCCTATCACAATCTCGAAGTAGAAACCCTAGCCGCTCCAAGCCCTCCCTCTGTGTGCGAGATTTTTTTCTCTCCTGCGATATTCTCTTCGGCGCCACTCCTGTACGTTTTTACATAGCCGCCGCCACAATTCTTCAAGGGCGGATTCGCACGCTGCTCCAAGAAATTTTCTCCCTCCCGCTCAGAGATCTAGCCGCCGCCTCTTTTTTGGGAGGTAGAAGCACGAAGCCGCAGATCGCTGAAGTTCGCTGCATCTTCTTCTTCTAGCGGCGCTGCTAGGTCACGGGACCGAAGAAATCGCTGCCTCCAGCGATTCTTCTCCTGCAGCGGTGCTATTTCACGAGAGAACCACTGCCCCCGATCTGTGAGTTCTGCCGCTGGGGAAAGATACGAAGTCGCCGCTCCTCTGTAGTTCCTGGTTGCCGTCGTTGCCAGGTCTCACCGCCTGCTCTCCTATTCTAGAGTTTCCGTCACCGGCAATCCCTCTCCCCGCGTGACCTGTGCTTCCGGCGGTCCTACCGTACAAAACGGGTCGGCGCTACTGCGTTTCACGGGAAAACGGAACTCCTGAATCCCTTGCTGCCCGTGGAACTCCTGCAGCCTATCTTCCAGTGGAAATCCTTGCTGCCCGTGGAAATCCTTGCTGCCCGTGGAAATCCTTGCTGCCCTTGGAAATCCTTGATGTGGAACCCTGTGCCCTCAACTCTCCTGGGCAAGCTTCAGTACATAGTGAAGCTTCTCCTGTGCTTCCAGTGAAGGTCCTCCAGTTGTGGATTACGGTGCTCTATACTTGCACTTGTGTTGCCGGATCTTGCCGGATTTTGTTATGCACGCTAGAGATCGATCCGAAGGGTGAACGATGTTGAAGGCGAACAACTTCTCCTCTCCAGTGCCGATGACGAAGCTGGAAAAATTCACGGCGACGGAGTTCAACACCTGGAAGTTGAACACGCAATTTGGGATAAAATGTCTGAACGTGTTCTACACCGTTCAGAATGATCGTGCTGAGTTCATCGGGACTGATGAAGAAGAACAGTGGATCAGCGATGAGGACTTCTGCCGGGACAAATTGTTGATTCCTTACATAGCGAACAAATTTCTCTGCCAGATAGCTTTGTTGCTGGCACAATAATTTATAAGTTGCCTTCCACGTGGTATCATTTCAAAACTGAAATGTACCGAAAGAAGATGCAGGTTGGTCTGAATGACCTCAAGCGTTTTATACGCATAGAGGACGAAAATAGGACTCGACACGCGCTAGAAGTTGTTAGCAAGCAAAAAACTGCCGCTAACATGGTCACTATCTCTAAGCGTGTGCCGAATCAGAAAAAGACCAAATCGCTCCCAAATAAACCACAGGTTGCGGGCCCTAAAAATAAAGTAAAGAAATTTAAGGGCAAATGTTTCAACTGCAACAAGTGGGGGCACGGTGCATCTGACTGTAGGCTTCCCAAAAGAGAAAGAACCAAAGGACCACAAGAGGACAACCAAGCCAATATGGTTAGCCTTGCTGAGCCTTCTAACTTTGTCGCCTTGGTTGGAAATGCGCAGGCCAACACTGAGTGGTACCTGGATTCGGGGGCAACTTGCCATGTATGCAACAATGCTAATCTGATGAAATGGCTCGCTGAGGCAAAGGAATCTGTGACCGTTGCGAACGGTGGGGTGGAAGATGTGTTGAAGGTGGGGAACGCTACACTACTGCTATCCTCAGGTAAGTCTTTAACTTTAAGAAATGTTAAATTTATTCCTTCATTATCTGCTAATTTAGTGTCTGTTAGTCTACTTTGTGATGCAGGTATGTCTGTTAATTTCTGTAGCGGTAGAGTAACACTGTCAGTTAACTCACACTATTTTAGATGTGCATACGTCCAAAATAGAATGTACCGACTAAGTCTAGCTAATGAAATAGTTCAACAAGTACAATCAAACTTAGTTAGCCCTAAGACTCTACATGAGAGACTAGGACACGTGAACTATAGGAAGTTATTCCAAATAGCTAGAACTCACCAGATCAACTTAGACACTAAAACCTCATGTGGAAAATGTGAAGTGTGTGCTCAGACAAAGATCATTAGGAAACCTTTTAGCGCGGTTACTAGGAGCACAACACCACTAGAGCTAATACATTCCGACATCTGTGACTTTAAAAGTTTCGTCACCAGAGGAGGAAGGAAGTATATGATCACCTTTATAGATGACTGCTCTAGGTTTTGTCATATTTACCTACTTAAAACTAAAGATGAAGCATTTGAAAAGTTTTGTCTTTTCAAAACCAGGGTAGAAAACCAATTAGGCATGAAAATAAAGAGGTTTAGAAGTGATCGAGGAGGAGAATACATGTCCAGTGAGTTCAAAGATTTTCTTGCCTCTCAAGGCATCATAGCTGAAACCACTGCTCCTTACTCACCCCAATCCAATGGTATAGCCGAGAGAAAAAATAGAACATTAACAGAAATGTTAAATTCTATGCTCATCACTGCAGGCATGCCTTCCGCATTTTGGGGAGAAGCGGTCTTAACTGCGAACCACATTCTAAATAAAGTCCCTCATGCTAAGTTAGATGTTACACCCTACGAGCTTTGGTTTAAGAGACCCCCGTCAATTACAAAATTTAAGCCCTGGGGCTGTATAGCCTATGTCAGGGTTCCTGACCCTAGACGGTCTAAGATTGGACCTAGGACCAATACATGTGTCTATTTAGGTTGTGCTGAAGATAGTGTTGCAGATCGATTCCTTGATATTTCCAACAATATCATCATCGAATCTAGGAATGCAGTGTTTTTTGAAGATAAATTTCTTAAAGATAAGAACCTGACTCTCCCTGGTATGCAAGCATCTATTACTGAGGAGGATCCAGAGTCAGTACCGAGCACTTCTTATTCAGTTCCTGCGGACACCAGTGGCCTAGAGTCTAGGAGGACTTCAGTGCGAGAGAAAACTCCCAGAACCTTCGGTAGTGATTTTGTTACCTACCACGTTGAGGCCGATCCGTCCACCTATAAGGAAGCGATGAGATCAAGGGATTCACTACTCTGGAAAGAAGCTATTGAGGAAGAGATGAATTCTCTCCTACAGAACAACACCTGGACGTTAGTTCCTAAGCCTAAAGGGGATAAACCGATAGGATGTAGGTGGGTTCTGAAAAAGAAACTAAATCATGATGGTAGCGTAGCTAAGTATAAAGCACGCCTGGTGGCTAAAGGTTTCACACAAGTTAGTGGGGTGGATTATTTTGATGTATATTCATCAGTGTGTCACTTATCAACCATTAGGATCCTCTTAGCTATTGTAGCTATTGAGACCTTTATTGTCCATCAGTTGGATGTTAAGACTGCGTTCTTGAACAGAGATCTGACCGAAGAGATCTACATTAGCCAACCTGAAGGTTTCATTGTAGACGGTCACGAAAACATGGTCTGTAAGCTCTTAAAATCGCTATACGGATTAAAACAGTCACCTAAATTATGGCATGAGAAATTTGACTATTGTGTACAGAACATGGGATTTTTGTCAAGTCTCTCGGATAAATGTCTTTACATACGTCATAGATCAGATAACGTCGCCATAATATATTATATGTAGATGACATGCTAATTCTGGCATCCGATCAATCCGAAATGGATGACGTAAAGTCGGGCCTGATGAAAGCATTTGACATCAAAGATCTAGGAATAGTTGACACTATCCTAGGTATGTAGGTGAGCTTTGGGAAAAATGGCATTTTCCTAAGTCAAAGTCACTACATAAAATCCTTGTTGGATACGTGGGGATACAGTGATAGTCGAGCTTTAGAGACACCATACGATTATAACAACCACTTAAAGCCCAATGAAGGAGCTGCAGTTAGACAGTTAGATTACTCTAAACTGATTGGTAGTCTCATGTATGCTATGGTCTGCACTAGACCTGACATAGCCTTTACGGTAGGCATGTTAAGCCGATTCACTAGCAATCCTGGCCAGGACCACTGGAATGCCCTAGATAGGCTAATGCGATACTTAAAGCACACCCAAAAGTATGCTTTATGCTATAGTGGTCATCCTCCAGTTTTGGAAGGATATTCTGATGCATCATGGTGCTCAGAAATAAACGACAGCAAGTCCACTAGTGGTTTTATTTTCACACTAGGAGGAGCAGCTGTAGCTTGGAAGTCCAAAAGGCAGTCATGTATTGCTCTCTCTTCTATGGAATCCGAACTGTACGCTCTAGCTTCAGCTGGAGAAGAAGCAGAATGGATAAGAGATTTGGTTATGGACATTCCATTGACGAGCCTGAAACTGAGTTCCGTTGCAGTTTACTGCGACAATCAGGCTACAAAGACGATTGCCACGAACACTCTGTTCAATGGCAAAAGAAGGCAACTACGGATGAAACAAGCCTGGTTGACCTCTCTCACTAGTCAAGGGATTATGACCCTAATAGATGTGAGATCGAAAGATAATGTTGCAGACGCTTTAACCAAAGGCTTGAATAGAGCTCTTACAATAAAAACATCGGGGGAGATGGGATTAAAATTCATAGATGTATGAAACTTTCCTCCTGTGTTTATGCTTTAATAGTAAGAACCTATAGTCGCAACATTCAAGCATCTAATAACAGACTGAAAACCCCAAATAACTTCTTGATGAAAACCCAAGATGGCTAGATGCTCGTTATTCCATATTTGATAACCTAACATCTTTCTCATCGTAAGTTGATTCGAGAGTTATTCAACTGGGAATCGAAAGTCGTTGTAACGGTTAATCTAAACATTTATGGTCATAGCACATTATTCCACATTTGATAATATTGCAAATGATGGTGTGCCAAATCATTTGTTGATAAGGTACATAGTGACCATTAATGAGTAAGATAACAATGTTTGATTTATTAAAATCAAAACTTTAACTGGTCCTGGTTAGACTGGATAAAGATGTTGACAGTGTTACTTCACTATTGCTACATGTACTAAGCTCACTCAGGTAGAGCTAGCTTACTTTATATGTTACTGCATACGTCTATGAATTAATTGAGTTTAATCTCATGAAATTCCTTGCAGGCACTGGTGGAGATGGAGGAGAGAAAGTGGTGTTCGACATGGATGCTGATGATCTACTCTCTGAGTAGAATTCTTTATATGTTTTGATTCAGTACCTTGTTTTGTTTTCAGACTTATTTATGTATGAGTAGCACTGTTATTTGTTTTGGATGTTTTATGATTTGTTACAACAATCCTGCTTATGTTTAAACTGTGCTAACTCTTATTGCAATGTGTAAAGTCGAAAACATGTTTTTTAGTACCCTCCACTTTCTGCACTCCGAAACGTACACGTTACTGGTCACAAATATAGGAGGAGACTGTTGGTGTATATTTGGACTCGTAACGGTGTTCGGAGGCTTAACGGGTCGTGTAGTATACGCGGATATCCAATACCCGTAGATACTCCTAGGGTTTGCCTATTTATACCCAGCTAGGGGCAACGGGTTCTGTGTTCCACACTTGACACTCCCCGGGATGCTTCGAGCGCCTCTCACAGCAAATAATAATGAGGAAGTGGAAGGGGTATACAGCCAAGAGGGGAAAAGTTGAAATAGGTTCGGTCAAGAGGGGAGTTGGAATGGGTTCAGAAATATATAAAAAAAGAATATGAGGAGGCGGTGGACTTAATTTATGTGGAATAGGAGGATGCATACTAGCCGTGCGCATAAGGACCATCGGTCCGGTCCAGGACCGGTCCTCCCTGGGACCGGTCTTTTGGTCTACCGGTCCCGGACCGGTCCGATGGAAATCGGTCCCGGTCTGGGACCGGTTTTCTACCTCTACAGAAGGACCGGCTGGGACCGGAGGACCAGTCCAAACCGGTCCTAACCGGTCCTAACCGGTCCCAGACCGGTCTTTTCATTTTGACAGTAGCTTTTTTTTTTGAATCCTAACCGAGTTTTGGATTCGGTTTGCGGGTTTGGGAATGACAAATCACGGGCATGGCAACTTCATTTTTTTATAACTTTATAATTTATATTAACATTGAAATAATTAAAAAAACTTTCTAACAAATTATATTTGGAATAAAACTTTAGCGCCGAATCCGCCGCCGATGCCGCCGAGCAAATATAGAATGAAATAAAACTTGAATTTTATTAATAATTAAATAACATTACAATATGAAATTATGCATATTACATTTAAATTTGAAAAAGAGATAAAATAAAATTACATTAAAATTTTAAAATTAAATTACATTCAAATTTAAAAATGAAATAGAATACATTTTGATTTCTTATTCAGTGGACGCACTGCCCAAAGTTAAGTTGTTCATCTCGTCGTCAACTTCAGACTCGCTATCTTCGATTGACGAGACATTTTGTCTTCTCCTTAGAGCGTCCAAATGATCCTTATAGCAAATGCAAATCTCCAAAGATTCTTCGTTCAAACGACTTCTTCGCTCGTTCAGAATCCTGCCACTCAAAGAAAACGCAGATTCCGAAGCTACCGTACTAGCTTGGATAGTTAGTAAATCGCGGGTCATTAAGGCCAAAATAAGATACACGTTATTTTTAGATTTCCACCATTTTAAAATATCAAAATTACCGATTTCGCTTGCGGTCATATAATCTTGAAATTGTGTTTTCCTATATAAACCTAATTCGTTTAAAGTACTCGAAGTTCTTTGTTTTTTCCTAGAAGCTAGTTCTAAAAGTTTATTTTTTAAAATATCTTTTGTTTTAGGTTGAGTGGATTCTTCGCGAGGTCGCGATCCATACATATGATCATAATGATTATAAATGCGAGTAAATTCCGAATTAAATTTTGAAATGCTAGATTGGCTAGAAGATTCGTCTAAATTTAAATTGCGATTAATTTCTTCTAAGAAATTTTCTACCCCATCTACGCCCATTAAAGGGTTTAAAGCAGCGGCGCAAGAAAACATAGATGACATTTCTTTGTAATATTTTAAAAAATTTTCCTCCATTACTAATATTAACGGACGCCACATTTCGTTTGTTTTGTAATTTTTAAACATTTCCGTAATTAATAAAAAAATTTCAATAACTAATGAGCTAGTAGGATAGTAAACTCCGGATAAAATAATAGTTGCGCGATAAAAACTTTCTAATAAATTTACGTAATCTTCTAGCACGGCCCAGTCCGCCGCGCCTAAATCATGTGATTCTACACTATTATAAAATTCTATTAGTAGTGTTTTTGTGACAAAGCTCGTTTTATTATTTTATAAGTCGAGTTCCATCATATAGGCATATCATACGATGGACCTAAAAATTTCTTACCTTGTGATATTACAAATTTTTTGAATTCTTGTTTTCTTCTTTTTGCACTGTAAATAACTCGCAACATCGTTCGTATTTTACTAACATAGTCGTTCATATAAACTAAACTATCCTGAACAATTAAATTTAAAACATGACGACCCGCAAAGTTTGTACTTCGCCTTAATTTCGCTCTCGATCCGCACCTTATCAAATTTCTCCCATACTACAGCTTTGTGGTGGTGCTCTAGTATCTCGATGGGGACAGACGCGGAGGACGACGCCGGCGCGGACGAAGATGAAGCCATTTGACTATTTGAGAGAGAAATGGAGAGAGAGAGAGAGAGAGAGAGAGAGAGAGAGAAATGGAGAGATAAATCAAAAAAAAAGGAGGGGGGAGGGGATATTTATAGATTTTTTAAAAAAAAATCAGAATTAAAAAAATTTAAAAATAATATATTATATATTATATATATTATTATTATATATTATTATATATTAATATAATTATAATATATTATATAAGTGGTGGCAGCCACTTATTAAAGTGGCTGCCACCACAAAGTTAACGGCTCTTTAAAGAGCCGTTGACATGAAGCTGACCGGATCGGTCTTTGACCGGTCCCGGTCCCGGTCCTGGTCGAGGACCGGTAAAAGGCCGGTCCTGGACCGGTCTTTTACCGGTCCCGGTCCGGGACCGGTCTATCCTACGAATTCAGGGACCGCTGGGACCCCGAGGACCGGTTCAGGACCGGACCGGTCCTTACCAGGACCGGTCTTTGGCCGGTCCTAACCGGTCCGGTCCCAACCGGACCGGTGAGGACCGGTCTTTTTGTGCAGGACTGATGCATACAGTCATGCATAAATGAAAATGAATATAGGAAGTGGCATTATTAAATTAAATAAATATGAATGGCTGTAATTATTTAAGAGGAGGAAAAGAATATGGGCAGCCACCATAAAAAATGAGAATTACTTACAAGGGGGGGGCGTTATATGGGGAATGAATGAGTGGGGTGTTGCCATGAATTTAATGAAGAGGAGTTTCACGTGAATGGGTTTTGCATGAGTGGATGTAATATAAAATTAGATTGATGGTTTGCATGGGGAAGGTGGCTGGTTAAATGGAGAATTAGGTAAATGGCGATGATGGCGTCACGGCGAATGTAGCTTTGACGAGGCGCGCGGTGAAGCGGACGTTGCGGCGACATGAAATTATTTGGAGTTGGCGGCGAAATGCAAAGGTGGCGGCGATGGCGTCGTGTGGAGCTTGGACTTGTGCGGCATGAGCTTGCAGAGTTGGCGAAGATGGCGGGCTGCACATGCACGGACGCATCTCGAGTAATGTGACGACTCTAGCAAAATCTCCATCAAACATGCGCGCAACATCAATAATATTCAGCATCGGACTTTCACTTCGAGACGTACAAAAAATACCCCCAGGCCTGCAGAATAACGAAACATTAGTGAAAAATTATATAAAACTAATTTATAAGCAAAATTAAATATTATTTAGAGAAAATATATATATATTATATCAAAATTTAATATTTTTGCTTAAGTAATTTAAGTCAAATTACGCATTATCAAATTCCCCCAGACTAAGTATTTTGCTTGTCCCCAAGCAAATAAATACGAGCTAGCAAAATAAAAAGGACTAATAAATCAATTTGACTATGCTCAACACGAGTACGGTGTGAAATTAGAATTGAAGTAGGGAAATTATGAAAAATAAACTGAAAATTTTTACTTAACCATGACATAAAATTTTTATAGATTTCACTAACATAAAAATAAATCATCCCAAGATTTAGCAAAATTAAAAACCAAGTAATGAGACGAATGAAAAGTGCATTGAGTTGCAACTAAAATCTCAGAGACATTTTATAACCACAACAATCTAAATCAAGAGTTCAAACTCCTACCTAAAGACTTATCCAATTTACTTTTTCGCTACTTAACTAAAAACAGACCTAGGAGCATGAATCAAAAGGACTTCGTTAGGCATAACTTTTGGGGCAAGGGTTTTAAGGTGTGGATATCAAAAGATAAACGTGAAGGTTAAATATATGCACACTTAAAACAAAGAGAGGCTTTGCAAAAACATGAAAGCTAGCAAAATAAAACTTTTGATACAATTTTTCGACACAATTTTTCAATATTATTTTCATAAAAAATTTCATTCACCAATTTTTTATTTTTTTCCTTCTTCATTTTCCTTCTTTTGTAGCAAAAGGATAAAACTTGGAACTCCACTATTTTCACAAATAAGAAGCACATGCTAGCAAGATATAAAGCTCTAAATTTTAAGCGTGCAACATAGGTAGGCTATTTGTTTTGGTGAAAATAAGTGGATCTACAAAAGGAATGGAAAAAGCACAAAGTGGCTAGCAACGGTTAAGATTTAAGGTTCGGAGTGCAAAGGATCAAACGAATCAAAAGGTGGTCTAAATCATTTTCATGCTCCTACATCTGTTTAAAGCAAAGCTTGAAAATTTCAAAAGGTGCAAGACTAGATAGAAAAAAGAAACTTGACTTATCATGAAAGTGAAAATAATAAGCGTCTAGATCTGTTCGTATTTACTACACAACATAAGTCAACATTACAAAGATTTTTTTAACAGTGAAAACAAGGGATGATAGATTTTAAATAAGTGAAAAACATAAAAAGAAAATCATGAAAAAGTTCAAACATTCAATAGATTTTACAAACATAACACTCTACCTGAATTAGAAACACTACACGAGTCAACACATTACTCGTGAAACATAGCCAAAATAAAAATTAGAAAAAATTATCTAGCTAAACAAGTACACAAATGACTAGAGATAAGAAAACACCAAGTCGTGGGGTGTTAAGGACCAGACACAAATTAACTCAAATTACTAAAGTTTTTATTTTTTGGTTTTTTTAATCTTAGACTTCCCAAGGACTACCCGGTGAAGGGTTCGCAAGGTACTAGGAGATGCGATGAGATGAAAGCCCAAATCTCCCTTTCTAAGACAATTTAGGTGAAAGTAGAAAAATTAAATTTAAAAATGTTTTTATTTTTTATTTTTTTGAAAAATAGTAGAAGTAATAAACTCGGTGCTTTCGTAATATTGCCAAAAATAGTCCCCGGCAACGGCGCCAAAAACTTGATAGAGAAAATCGTATTCTGCAATATATACTCGATTAAGGCAAGTGTACCTATCGAAATATAGCATAGGATATTAAAAATATCAAGGTAGTATTAAAAACTCGGGGCAGGCAACTACTATTACTCACAACGTTTCTATTATCCTACCGAACGATTGATTGGGTTTTTGGAAAATAAAAATAAACTAACTTAATTAAAAGAGAAATAAACTATTGAAAAAGAGTGCTCGATCGACGATTCACTTTGAAATAAAATAACGGAGAAATTTAGTTTAACATTTGCAGATTCATAAAGACCATGACGGATCCGAAACTAAGAAATATTCTCGCTAGAGCAATAAGTCTCCTAACTTCTAGACGTTTTGACCGAAATCTCGTTGCAAATCAAAAAGGCCTAAAGTCGCATTATCGAAGTGATCCGCACTATTGGATTTGACTCCAATCCGGAGGTTTTACGTCGTCCTATCTCTAGGGTTGCGTGCAACTCCTTCCTTCCTTGAGTGATCTTTCACATTCACGAGCCTCTCGGCTACTCGAATATGAGATCGGAATCTACTACCGTATACTAGCAATACGGAGTCGATACGAAATAAATCAAGGTCGGATCGAAATAAAAAGTACAAATGTCAACATAAAAGAAAGATATTATTTCATTGCAAAGTTCATCGCGATCGAACACAAAAAGAAATTAGCTACGCATTATATATGGAGAAAAGAGAGGAGAAGAAACAAAGTGCATATTCATTAAACTTGAAATAAGAATACAACAATACTAACTATTACATGAAGAAATAAAGACAAGACAAGAAGAAATTCTTGAAAAGAAATAGAAGCTTGCTCTCTACCTCTCTACACTACAACTACATTAGCCTCCTTATGCTTGAGAAATAGGGTCCTTATATAGAAGAGGGGGAATGTTCTAGATGGAAGAAATGAAGGGGTACATGGGGTGGAGATGCATGAATCATATTGATGAGGGAGAGAGAGGAGGAGAAAATTTAATGCATGGAGGAGGAGGTGCATGAATGGTGTTAAATGGGAGGAGAGAGAAGGCTAAATGCATTAAGCCATGCAAAGGTGGCGGTTGATGAATGGATGAAGGGGGCCGGCTGTATGAAATGATTTAATGAAGAGGGCTGTTAGTGGAGTTCACGGTTTGGATTATTTTAAGGAGGTGGGCTGAAATGAAATGAATGGAAACTGCTTCAAGGTTTCTTCATGGGTTGTATTTAAATGTAGTTTAATTAGGAGGGCTGCTTCACGTTGTTGGGCTGCAAGGTAAGCTGGACTGCATCATGGCTTGGGACATGGGCTGCGATCATTAGATCTTCAAAGTGGTCGGCTGCTTCATATGGCTCAGCAGAATTTGCATGGTGTGGTGATGATGATGCGGCATAATTATTGACGGCGCGACGATGGCGACATGGACGGTGACGAGCAACATCAAACCTACAAAATAAAATATAATATAATTTTAGTTTTGATAAAATAAAATAAGAAATTATAACAAAACAAAAATAAGACACAACATAACATAGTTTAGAAAATATAAAAATATAAAACAACAAAAACAAAACAAACATAAAAATATTATGACTAAAACTAACCTAAAACATAAAAACAAACATACATAACAAAAAACATAAAAATATAACTAAACCTAGGGGAAATTATGCTAAACTAACCTAAAATATTATGACTAAAAACTACTTATCAACCCCCAACAACTCTCGTAATAATTCGACGAATAAGGCACGAAAATACACAATAAATGATCACAATCAAATACAGGACACTCAAAGAATAAAGCATAGCTACAACTAAAAGGTCTCAGCAAAAAGGACATAAAAAACTTGATAACATCGCTTAAGATACCCGGGAACACCCGACAAAAGAACATAAAGACATGCTGAAAACCATTCAGAATAAGCGATGGAATCGACCGAAAGACTCATCAAAAGTCGACAGGAAAACTCAACAAAAGCTGACGGGAAAAGACTTATATTACATTCAACGAGGAAGACTTAACAAAAGTCGACGAGAAGGACTTAACAAAAGTCGACGAGAACACTTAATCAAAATTGACTGGGAGACTTTATGTCAAGTCGACGGGAAAGGTCGATAAATTCGACTGGACGACTTCATAATAAAGTTGACGGGAAAACACAATAAAATCGACTAGAAGACTTGATAATAATCGACTGGGAGATAAATTAATTGACGAGAAGGGGTAGAAGAAAGTCGACGGGAAGAATATAGCCAAAATCGGCTGGCTGGCCCGTCGATCGACGGGTGGTCCCATCGATTTTTACTTGGACAGATATCTAAGACAAGAGAAAAAATTTCTAAGCTAACCAAATCAACAAAGCAACCTCAACTCAGAACCTACATCAACACTCAACACCAAAAAAAATACATATATATACATAAAAAGACATATATTTTTATATGTATAAACATTGAAACAGGAGATTAATAAATCTGCAGAAACATACAAGTCCAGGGAGGGGAGAGCAAACCACCACTTGTCTTTACTCGAATCACCGACAAACGGCCTCACAAGCCCTCCACGCCGCGGATCGGCTCAACCACGCCACGCACGAAGAATCTACGAAAATTTGTACAAAATAAGAAATTAGGGTCGCTAACCCTAGCGCCAAAAATCAACGAAACGAAAAAATCTTACCACGCACAAGACGAGCACGGCGAGAGCTATCCAAAACTATGCTCCGGCAAAGATTTCGAGCAACGGAGCTCCGTCGGCGGCGGTCGGAAAGCTCACAAACCCTAAACTCTCCCTTTCTCTCTCTCTCGAAAACTGGTTCAGGAAATGGAATGAAGAAGAAGAAGATTTAATATATATATGTATATATATATATATAAACAGAGAGAAAAAGAGTGGATTGAGATATTTAAATAAGATATATATATATATATATAAGCATTAGAGGAAGACAGCTGCTATTCTGAAATTATATTACTAATAATAATAATTGTTGTACACCCGTAAAGGCCTTAGGACGCACCTGAAGAAAGCCCCAGAAAAGAGAGGAGGGGTCGACAGTCAAAGAGCGCGGTAGCACGCAGGATGCACCCCCCGACCGCACCGCCCTTGGGGGTGCGGCCGGCCAAGTCGCACCCCCCAGGGGGGTGCGGCTCAGCCGCACCCCCCCCCCCCCCCCCCCAAGGGGGTGCGGCCAAGCCGCACCCATTGGGGGGTGCGGCCAAGCCGCACCCCCCTTGGGGTTCGGCCAAGCCGAATCCCCCCTTCGGGGGTGCGGCCACGCCGCACCCCCCTTGGGGTGCGGCCAAGCCGCACCCCTTGGGGGGTGCGGCCAAGCCGCACACCCTTGGGGGGTGCGGCCAATCCGCACCCCCTTGGGGGGTGCGGCCAATCCGCACCCCCCCCCCTTGGGGGTGCGGCCAATCCGCGCCCACCCCTCCTCGGGGTGCGGTCCGGCGCCCTCTCCTCGCCAAAGGATCCCGGTCCCCCCTTTGGGTGGCAACTCCCCGTCCGTCGTCCGCCCGAGGCATCCCCGTGGTTCGTTGCGCACTTGGAGCACTTCGGCGCTAGCGCGCGCTCAGAATATTTCTGAGCGCGATCAGGAAGCTTTCTCACTTTTTGTCTTTCCGGCTTCTCACTTTTTGGGTTTCCGGCTTCTCACTTTTTGGGTTTCCGGCTTCTCACTTTTTGTCTTTCCGGCTTCTCACTTTTTGTCTTTCAGACTTCTCACTTTTCAGGAACAGTCAGTGGCCTTTTTCGCCTCCAATGGAACTGCCCGAACTGCCCGAGCTGCCCGAGGGGCAAGGTGGTCATTTACGAAAAATGGCGATCCGAGGGCCCCGAACCGGAGAATATGATTCGTCCACCGAGCATTTATGGAAACTACCAACGACAAAATTACCGGGTCGCCCCCGTCCAAAGCTATAAAAGGAGCCCCAATGCTTCATTTGAGAGGACCTTGACTTCTGCACCCGGGAGAGCTCCTTGCAGACTTTTGCGGAATTCTCCTTCGGCGCTTGAAGATCTCCTACGTGGACTTGAAGATCTTCATCATCCCGAAAGGCGACTAGCCTTCTCACTTCCGAAAGGTGACTAGCATTCTCAGAAGGAAAAGACGACTAGCCGTCTCACTTCCAAAAGGCGACTAGCCTTCTCACTTCCGAAAGACGACTAGCCGTCTCACTTCCGAAAGGCGACTAGCATTCTCAGAAGAGAAAAAGACTTAGTTTTTCCGATAGGTGGCCTGTCACCCTCGGAGCTCGCTCTCTCTCTCTCCAAATATTGTAACGAGCAGCGGCCTGTCGCGCTCAAGTTCTAGTTTCCAAGTTGTAACCCCCAGAAGATAGTGAAGTTTGGTCGGCACAGCTCCGGCCGCGTGGTTTTTTACCCTTTCCGGGTTTTCCACGTTAAAAAGTCCCTGTGTACCCAGCAAATCTCTAATTGGTTGTTTGCGCGCTTAGTTCGCTCACGAGCTAAGGTGGTTCAAGTGAACCGGTCTACCACGAGCCCTAAGCGTTCCGCAACAGTTTGGCGTCGTCTATGGGAATGGATTCCTAATCACCAAGCAAGGAACTCCCGAACGCAGCGCTCGCCGCGCCTGAATTCACGGAACCAACAAGAGTAGAAGACGCTCTCGAGCTATCCGACGCATGGAGTTCCTCAATCCCTGAAGACCCGGTGAAGAAAAAAGCGCCCCTCATGACATCGACCCAGCCACGGCGGAGTGGGTCAACTGGCAAGCCAACACCACTCACAACAAGACCACTCCAAGTGCGCCTCTGAGCGCTCCGCTCTCAAGACCATTCCAAGCGCGCCTCCTCCTTGCGCGCTCACAAGCGCGCCACCGTGCGCTCCGCTCTCAAGACCACTCCAAGTGCGCCTCCGAGCGCTCCGCTCTCAAGACCACTCCAAGCGCGCCTCCTCCTTGCGCGCTCACAAGCATGCCACCGTGCGCTCCGCTCTCAAGACCACTCCAAGTGCGCCTCCGAGCGCTCCGCTCTCAAGACCACTCCAAGCGCGCCTCCTCCTTGCGCGCTCACAAGCGCGCCACCGTGCGCTCTGCTCTCAAGACCACTCCAAGTGCGCCTCTGAGCGCTCCACTCTCAAGACCACTCCAAGCGCGCCTCCTCCTTGCGCGCTCACAAGCGCGACACCGTGCACTCCGCTCTCAAGACCACTCCAAGTGCGCCTCCGAGCGCTCCGCTCTCAAGACCACTCCAAGCGCGCCTCCTCCTTGCGCGCTCACAAGCGCGCCACCGTGCGCTCCGCTCTCAAGACCACTCCAAGTGCGCCTCCGAGCGCTCCGCTCTCAAGACCACTCCAAGCGCGCCTCCTCCTTGCGCGCTCACAAGCGCGCCACCGTGCGCTCCGCTCTCAAGACCACTCCAAGTGCGCCTCTGAGCGCTCCGCTCTCAAGACCACTCCAAGCGCGCCTCCGTGCGCTCCGCTCTCAAGACCGCTCCAAGCGCGCCTTCGTGCGCTCCGCTCTCAGGACCGCTCCAAGCGCGCCTCCGCGCGCTCCGCTCTCTCCGAGCGCTCCGCTCTCTCCGAGCGCTACGCTCTCAAGACCGCTCCAAGCGCGCCTCCGTGCGCTCCGCTCTAAAGACCGCTCCAAGTGTGCCTCCGTGCGCTCCGCTCTCAAGACCGCTCCAAGCGCACCTCCGTGCGCTCCGCTCTGAAGACTGCTCCAAGAGCGCCTCTGCGCTCTCCACTCTCAAGACCGCTCCAAGCGCACCTCTGTGCGCTCCGCTCTGAAGACTGCTCCAAGAGCGCCTCTGCGCTCTCCGCTCTCAAGACCGTCCAAGCATAACCCCGCGTACTCAGCAACAAGCACTCCGCGTACTCAAGAGCAAATGCTCCAGCCTCCTGCAAGAACAGCACTCCAAACTCCTCTCGCGCAGCAGGAGACAATCGACAAAGCTTGAAGAAGACTCTGAAGACAGTATTCGTTGCACAACGATACTCGTGACTAGAGATCATGGCAGGAAAAGCCATCCGCACAAGTGAAGAATCAATCCTCGTGGGCATGCTGATTTGGCTCCCCTCCACTTGCTTATCAGCAAACCCGAAGGAGAGCTCTCCAGTACGAATGCCCAAAACCGTGTGGCCCGTCCTGACAGAAGTCCAGAAACACAATATCACCAGCCCAACGATACTCGTGACTTGGCATCATGGCAGGAAAAGACATCAGCGCCGCCGAAGGATCAATCACTGGGGGGCAGTCTCGCGCAAACCAAGTCGCGAGTAAATCTCGCGCGAGCAAAATCCGCGAGCCCGTCTCGCGCAAACCAAGTCGCGAGTAAATCTCGCGCGAGCAAAAGCCGCGAGCCAGTCTCGCGCAAACTAAGTCGCGAGTAAATCTCGCGCGAGCGAAAGCCGCGAGCCAGTCTCGCGCAAACCAAGTCGCGAGTAAATCTCGCGCGAGGAAAAGCCGCGAGCCAGTCTCGCGCAAACCAAGTCGCGAGTAAATCTCGCGCGAGCAAAAGCCGCGAGCCAGTCTCGCGCAAACCAAGTCGCGAGTAAATCTCGCGCGAGCAAAAGCCGCGAGCCAGTCTCGCGCAAACCAAGTCGCGAGTAAATCTCGCGCGAGCGAAAGCCGCGAGCCAGACTCGCGCAAAAAGCCCCGGGCCAGACCCGTGCACCTATCTTATCTTACATAAAGCTATGCACCAAATGATTTCATACTGTAAAACCATATTTGACACTTACACTCACTTAAGAAAAAACTTTATAAAGAGGCCCTGCCTCGGGGGCTTTGCACCACCGTCGATTGAAGGTTCGCCCTTCTCCTCCGCCGTCGAGTCCCAGCGTCGTAGGGGCCTGCCCCCCTTATGTTCGCCCCCGGTTTAAATACACCAGCTATTCACCGGCCACTTCGAGGCCCTGCCTCGGGGGCTTTGCACCGCCGTCGATTGAAGGTTCGCCCTTCTCCTCCGCCGTCGAGTCCCAGCGTCGTAGGGGCTTGCCCCCCTTACGTTCGCCCCCGGTTTGAATACATCAGCTATTCACCGGCCACTTCGGGGCCCTGCCCCGGGGACTTTGCACCGCCATCGATTGAAGGTTCGCCCTTCTCCTCCGCCGTTGAGTCCCGGTGACGTAGGGGTCTGCCCCCCTTACGTTCACCCACGGTTTGAATACACCCGCTATTCACCGGCCAAGCCGCGAGCACAAACTCGTGCAAAAAAGCCGCGAGCACAGACTCGTGCAAAAAAGCCGCAAGCACAGACTTGCGCAAACTAATTTTCTATTGTGTAAAAGCCGCGGGCTCAGAACCGCGCAAGCTAATCTATCATTTTGCAGAAACCCCTCAGCCCATACGGATATCAGAGCCGGGCAGCAAGCCCACAACGACCTCGGAAAACCAACACCCTCCGACATCAGCTCCTACCAGAAAAGCGCCGCACAGAGGACAATGGGTAAAGCCGCCGCAGAAAAAATCAAAACCTTCGAACTCCTCGCTCCGGAACTCGGACTCCGAAGGTTTGGGGGGCTTATGTTGTACACCCGTAAAGGCCTTAGGATGCACCTGAAGAAAGCCCCGGAAAAGAGAGGAGGAGTCGACGGTCAAAGAGCGCGGTAGCACGCAGGCTGCACCCCCCCCCCCCCCCCGACCGCACCGCCCTTGGGGGTGCGGCCGGCCAAGTCGCACCCCCCAGGGGGTGCGGCTCAGCCACACCCCCCCCCCCCCCCCCCAAGGGGGTGCGGCCTGGGGTGCGGCCAGGTCGCATCCCCCCTTGGGGGGTGCGGCCAGGCCGCATCCCCCCTTGGGGGGTGCGGCCAGGCCGCACCCCCTTGGGGGGTGCGGCCAATCCGCACCCCCCCCCCCTTGGGGGTGCGGCCAATCCGCGCCCACCCCTCCTCGGGGTGCGGTCTGGCGCCCTCTCCTCGCCAAAGGATCCCGGTCCCCCCTTTAGGGGGCAACTCCCCGTTCGCCGTCCGCCCGAGGCATCCCCGTGGTTCGTTGCGCACTTGGAGCACTTCGGCGCTAGCGCGCGCTCAGAATGTTTCTGAGCGCGATCAGGAAGCTTTCTCACTTTTTGTCTTTCCGGCTTCTCACTTTTTGGGTTTCCGGCTTCTCACTTTTTGGGTTTCCGGCTTCTCACTTTTTGTCTTTCCGGCTTCTCACTTTTTGTCTTTCAGGCTTCTCACTTTTCAGGAACAGTCAGTGGCCTTTTTCGCCTCCAACGGAACTGCCCGAACTGCCCGAGCTGCCCGAGCTGCCCGAGGGGCAAGGTGGTCATTTACGAAAAATCGCGCTCCGAGGGCCCCGAACCGGAGAATATGATTCATCCACCGAGCATTTATGGAAACTACCAACGACAAAATTACCGGGTCGCCCCCGTCCAAAGCTATAAAAGGAGCCCCAAGGCTTCATTTGAGAGGACCTTGACTTCTGGACCCGGGAGAGCTCCTTGCAGACTTTTGCGGAATTCTCCTTCGGCGCTTGAAGATCTCCTTCGTGGACTTGAAGATCTTCATCATCCCGAAAGGCGACTAGCCTTCTCACTTCCGAAAGGCGGCTAGCATTCTCAGAAGGAAAAGGCGACTAGCCGTCTCACTTCCAAAAGGCGACTAGCCTTCTCACTTCCGAAAGGCGACTAGCCGTCTCACTTCCGAAAGGCGACTAGCATTCTCAGAAGAGAAAAAGACTTAGTTTTTCCGAGAGGTGGCCTGTCACCCTCGGAGCTCGCTCTCTCTCTCCAAATATTGTAACGAGCAGCGGCCTGTCGCGCTCAAGTTCTAGTTTCTAAGTTGTAACCCCCAGAAGATAGTGAAGTTTGGTCGGCACAGCTCCGGCCGCGTGGTTTTTTACCTTTTCCGGGTTTTCCACGTTAAAAAGTCCATGTGTACCCAGCAAATCTCTAATTGGCTGTTTGCGCGCTTAGTTCGCTCACGAGCTAAGGTGGTTCAAGTGAACCGGTCTACCACGAGCCCTAAGCGTTCCGCAACAATAATAATAATAATAATAATAATAACATTTTACCTAAACTGATTATTCGTCGAACCATCCAATTCGTCGAACGAGTAAAACATTCAACTCATAATAATAATAATATGAGGGGGAACACCCGGTTCGTCGAAGGCATTAGGAAACTCCCGACGAAAGCTTTCGTAATAATCTAATAATAATGATTTGTCAATTCGCCCAGAGATCTCCCGTGAAATCCAACCGAAATTATAGATATAATAATAATTATAATAGTAATAATAATTATATTATATTATTACCAAAAATTAAACGAACTATATATTGCGTTCGACGAACTCCTTCTTTAGTTCGACGAACGTCAAGCTTTCAGTTCGACGACCTCTATTCTGCATTCGACGAACTTCTTGAGTTCGACGAACTCCTTGAGTTCGACGAACGTCAAGCTTTCAGTTCGATGAACTCTATTCTGCGTTCAACAAACTCCTTCTTGAGTTCAACGAACGTCAAGTTTTCAGTTCGACGAACTCCTTCTTTTAGCTCGACGAATTTTCTCCTCAGCTTGTTCAGGATCAGTTATATTATTCTCAACCTCTCTAAAATTAAATTATTTAATTTCCTAACGAAAAATTTCTCAATTCCGGCACACTCCAAAATTTTGTCCACTTGATCGAAAGAACGCGGAAATGCTCAAACGACGGCGAAAGGCTAACTTCGCACTAACGTAACGCCCTAACGTCAAAAATGACGCCGATGAAGGATTAAAATAATTCCTGAAAATTCCGGGGCATTACATCCATCATGAGGAGCTAGTCGGCATGCAAGCGAGCATGGGCTGCATCGCTAATCGATTCTTTGACCAAATGCAAGAAAGATGAATCATTTCATGGTACAAATAGCCTCTTTGAGCACGAATATAATTTTGTCGACTATAAATATTAATGAATTACAGAGATAGAAATAACAACACCTTCAATTTATTCAAACAACTGCAGCGCTGCTATTTAGATTCTTATTATTTTATTTTATTTGGTAGGTATTTAATTTAATTTTATTTCAAGTTTTGTTTAATAATAATACACTATCTTTGTGACGTGACATTTGGGTATTAATTATTCGAAATTATTATTATTCGTGCGTGATGCCATAACTTATTCCAACATTGAACAACTTTGTATTTTCTATTGTTTCTTAAAAACTGATTTTTTTTCTTCCCCAAAAAATTTTAAATGAATTTTTAAATATTTTTACCTTAGAGATTTTATTATTTATTTCCGCGATCTGCTTAAGTTTTTACCGGAACCTATAATGTATCATTTTCCCCAATCAAGATAAATATTTCCCCTGTTTATTATACAAATAAAAAATTTGCTTATTATTTATAAAAAATGTAAATACTCAATATTTTTTAACCAATGTATATAAATAACAAAATAGAAAATGTTTAATGTCAATCTCAAGATTGAGATGATTTGTTTAGGCTTACATGAAATAAATATATAGAAATATTATATTACTATCTATTAGCCAAACATTAACATTACAATGTATTTAACACGGGCATGCAACTCATGTCATCGTTCAATTCACGTATCACATAAGCAATGAACATGAAAGTTTAAGTGCACAGACAAATTACATGGTGGATACTGGATAGGCATTACAATTGAATAAATAAAAAAAGGTGTGATCTGCCACAAAATCATGTCGATAAAAAAACCTATAATATATTTTTTTATTCCTGGAATCTCCGGTCTTTTGTGCTCCTCTAAAACAATGAACTTGCAAATCTGAAGCCTGGTGGTTTAGAATGAAGAAGCAAACTTGTAATCTGTAACTTGGGTATATATTTCCTCCGAAAACTGAAGGTCGCCGATATTACTTTTCCAAGTTACTCTGCAATGGAGATCTGATAGTGGATCCTTCTCATGGAGCCAAATAGAGATTCTCATTCGCGAGCATGGTTGATCTCTTGGACAGAACTACTCTCCTGCACGAAACAATGCGGATGGTGAAACAATGCATACGCTATGAAGAGATAAAATCAAAGCAATGAAGAGAACTCGGGATTTGAGACCTTTGATTTTGTCGGAGATGCCTTCCTGGAATAATTTGGAGGAAGAGAGACGAAGTAGTATGTTTCGAAACCACGCTCCGACGCGAAAGATTGAAGAGATGAAATGGAAGCAATGAAGAACAGTTAGTGCTGGCGACCTTCGATTTTGTTGGAGAGGCCATCGTGCTTTGTTTGCGAGGAAGTGCAGGCGGCATGAGTTTGTTGCATGTGGAGAAGCAAGTGCGAAGTTGTTGGAGTGTGGTTGCAGGAAAGATTGCAAGAAACAACAAAAATAATAATAAGTTTGCCAAGATTACATGAATTGAAAAAAAGGGGAGGGATCGTCTACCTTTTCTGATGATTTTAGGTGTTCTCATCATCTTGCAACCCTAAGCCAATGAAAAATAGAGGCCATGAAGTTTCCAAAGAAGCAGTATAGAAAATGTTGGAGAAGCGGAGGCGATGCCGGAGAGCTCCGCTATGGCAGAGGCGATGTCGAAGAGCTCTACAAGGGGTTCAGAGAAGGAGAGGCTAGGGCAGCCGGTGCCGAAAAGCTCTGCGATGACGTTTCAACTGAATTTTTGCAAGAAAATACTGTCCCGCAGGATCCTCTACATGCGATTCACGTATATAAAATTTTCTTCTTCAATATAAGGTTACGTATCCAATTAACATATATGGATTATTCTTTGAAAGTATTCTCCAATTTGCTTTGTTTATGCCCTCTAATTTACACAAGGCCTAGGCTAGGAGAAGATTCAATAAGATAAATAATTAAACTTAACATGTCTAGCATTAAACTTAGCATTAAAATGATGATATAAGCATTAACAACATTAAACTTAACATTAAAATGATGATATAAGCATTAAAAACATTAAAATGATGATATAAACATTAAAATAATATAAGCACCAAAAGGATAGAAATAAATATTATAAGCATGTTAATAAGTGTTAAAATGTTAAACGGTAGAGCGCAAATTTAAAAAATATTAAAATAAGCATTAAAATAACATAGAAATTTAGTTGTTCCTCAATATTGTATTTGCCTCCCATTTAGGCTTAATTATAACAATGGGTAATATAAATAGATAGATTTAGCAGAAACTCTCACTAGGCCCTTTTACTCGCCCCCGCCTCCATGATCCCCCTCGTCGAATTGTTGTTCCTCCAAATTACCGACGAGTTGCTTGACCTCCTTAACCTCGCTCCCAATGTCTTCGACTTGATGCACGAGGTTGCCAAAGCTTTGCTTGACCTCACTAAACTCGCTCCCCATGTCTTCGACTTGATGCGCCAGTTTGCCAGCAACCTTCTCAACCGTATCCACCCGCCTCCGCAGCACGGGCTGTGAGGAGTAAAGGACTTGTCCTACAAAAAATTGCATAATAATTATGAATTTTTTTTATCTTTCCTTGTCTAATAATAAAACAAATATTTAATCACCTGTTCTCTCTTCCATTTCCCGTTCCGCGTCTTCGATATTCCTGTATATGAAGACAAATAGTCTCATGCCCTCCAAAACTAAGCCGTCCAATTGTTTGCAAGCTTTAGTATCCGACTCAAAAATACGAAAAGCAATAAGTGCTCGGGCTGTTGGAGCAGATAATTCCATCTAAATAAAAAAAAAGATAAATAATATTAGACGTGCACATAATAACCTTCTATTCTAATTATATTTATTTTCTCAGAATACTATTTAATAATATTATACTGTCGAAAGAAATGACTTTTCTCAATTACAAATACATATGTTATCACATCGCCCTCTCACAAAAAAACTTCGAACAATGATGATCTTCAATATAATTTATATGAATTTTATAGTGTATGGCTGGGTCATGGAATGAGTTTGCTAATACTTAATTTGGTGATTGTATGGCTCCACTAAACAAGCATGAGATATCTTGAGCGATGAGTTCAAAGGATCGGACCAAAAAATCACCATTAAACTTTTGATGAGTACCCCTAAAATAAATAGGAAAGAACTGGCCTCCAAATGGACAAAATTTCAAAAGTTTTTCATAATTAATTTATCCTTATTACATTCACATCATTTTGCAGGTATGGTATTATATATCAAATAAACTAGTGGTATATGATCTTGAGAACCAAGTTATAGGTTGGACTGATTACAATTGTAAATATCATGAAACTCCATTGATTTTTTAATGTTCTTCTCTCCAAAAAATTATACACAGCCTTCCATTTTTTCATGCACTCAACTACTCTAACATTGAGTTTTGGTCTTCCTCTTTGAACTGAACATTTTGTTGAAGACTGAACCAGCCGCTTTTATTAATTATGCTTAAATGTTTGTTAAAGTCTAAGAGTCCAGTTTACATGTTAACCTTCCATTGAATGCAATTTAATTACCCGTGTGATGTTTTGTATTCCATGTTCCTGCCGCTATATATTGTGGCCTTGTATCTGCAAACACATAGTGAGATGAATGCAATCCTATGAACTTCTTTTCTTATCCGTTCTTCCAGCCATTTCTTCATTTACCTGCACTAAAGTTAGAAGCATAATGAGTTAATTTCTATCAGTGGTATCAGAGCCAGTGGATTCCTGCATCCTGTGCTCTTGGATATCATGGCCTCATCATCTACCAACTCCCCAATCCCACCTTCTCCACATATTCCTCTGTTCAATGGAGATCTATACGATCATTGGGCTGTCAAAATGGAGACTCTCCTTGAGTCACAAGATCTTTGGGAAATCGTCCAAGATGGGCCAAAACCAGATCCAAAGGAAAAAGTAAAAGATGGAGAGGTAGCTGTAATACCCAAAGGAGAAAAACAAAAGAACTTCTTGGCACTGCTACTCATCCAACAGGCAGTCACAACCAACGTGTTTCCAAGGATCATGGGAGCCAAAACAGCAAAACTTGCATGGGACACCCTCAAAGAAATCTACCAAGGAGACAAAAAGCTAAGGTAATTTCCATTCGAAGAATAAGCATTAAGAAGCAGTTTGATGCACTTTAAATGAGAGAAGATGAAACAATCTTTGAGTTTATGCCTAAACTCACAAACCTCACAAATCAACTGAGCACACTTGGGGCTCCCATACCTGAGAATGAGGTCGTTCTCAAAATATTAACAAGCTTACCAAGCACCTACAATCACATAACATCTTCCATTGAAGAAAGTAATGATATAGAGACAATCCCTGTTGCCACACTCATTGGGAAAATCCAATCCCATGAGGAGCGGTTGAAATGGGATAAACCATCTCTTACCCATGCTTTGCAAACCAAAATGAATCTTGGTAAGCAAAACTTCAATGGAAGGAGGCCTGTGAAAACAAACAAACACCCTGGACTACAAGGGAAACAAGTGCCTCAACATCATCATCACCAAAATCCCCCTCAACAATCTGAAAACAATAGAGGAAATGGAGTCTACTGCACCCTATGCAAAAAAATGAATCATGATAACTCAAAGTGCTATTTTAAGTGCAAACGCTGCAAGACTCCCAACCATTTTGATCGGGATTGCTGGTTCAAGAACAAGGAAGAAGCCAAATTCACTGAAACTGAAAAAGAAGAAAAGGAAGATAAGTTGTTCCTTGCCTGCAATCAAAATGAGCACCCTGAGAACAGTTCCAAGTGGTACATTGACTCTGGCTGCTCAAACCACATGACAAATGATAAAAGCTTATTCATTCAGCTTGATGAAGATGAAAAGTCTAAGGCCTATCTTGGAGATGGCAACTCCAGAATGATTGAAGGGAAGGGCAGCATCATAGTCAAGGACTCAGAAGGAAGAAAGAAAGTGATCTCAGATGTGCAATATGTTCCGTCTCTTGCTCAGAACCTGCTGAATGTCGGCCAGATGATCTCTAATGGGTACTATCTAGTTTTTAAAACTAACAAATGTGAAATTTTTGACTCATATGGCAAGAAGGTGGCCTCTACTGAAAATGTCCAAGAACAAGATATTCCCTCTTACCATGGATTCTGATCACCCAGCTGCTATCACCACCTTTCAATCCACCTCAGACATTGCCACAAGGTGGCACCATCGTCTGGGACATCTCAACTACAGCTCAATGAAGACACTAATTGAGAACAAACTTGGAGAAGGCCTGCCTGACCTCAAGGTTCAACTCAGGCCTTGTGAGACATGTGAAATAGGAAAATCCCATCGATTGCCGTTCACTCACTCAACTCAACGATGCTCAAAGCCCTTGGAACTCTTACATTGCGACTTATGGGGACCATCCTCAATACCTACTGCAGGAGGTAAACGATACTTTTTCCTCATAGTTGATGATTACTCAAGATACATGTGGCTATTTTTGCTTGAACATAAGTCGGAGACCCTTTCCTGTTTCCTTGACTATAAGAGACAAATAGAAAAGAAAATGGAGAGAAGCATAAAAATTATAAGAAGTGACAATGGAGGTGAATTCGTGTCACATGCTTTCCAACATTTCTGCTCTAATCAGGGGATAAAACATGAGCTAACAACTCCAGGAACCCCTCAGCAGAATGGCGTGGTAGAACGCAGAAATCGAACAATATTGGAGATGGTTCGAACCATGATGCTGCATAAGAACATCCCAAAGCAGTTCTGGGGAGAAGCTGCATGCACTGCAGTACATGTGTTAAACAGAGTACCAACCAAAGCCAACAGAAACACCACTCCATATGAATTGCTGAATAAGAGAAAACCAGACCTGGGGCACCTGAGAACTTTTGGCTGCATATCCTTTGGACATATCCTCAAAGAAAAAAGGGACAAATTAGACCAAACAGCCACAAAGTGCGTATTCTTAGGCTACTGTGAAGACAGAAAAGCCTATCGTTTATTTGATCCAATAAATTCCAACATCATCATTTCAAGAGATGCTACATTTCATGAAGATCAACAGTGGACTTGGGCATCAGACAAGGATGTGAATCAGGATCCCCCCAACACGGTTGAGTTAAACTTTAACCCCCTCCATGTGCTGGAAGAACTGTCTACTCCTGAAGAGCAAAATATGGCTCATCTTCCTGATTCTCCAAGGTCATCATCGCCCATTCGGACCCGCTCACTACAAGAAATTTATGATAGTACTGATATAATCATGTTTCACTCCACACCAGCCACTTATGAGGATGCAGTAACAAATGAAAACTGGAAGAGAGCCATGGATGATGAGATGAGAATTGTTGAGAAGAACAATACTTGGAGTCTTGTCCACAGACCACATGACAAACCTATCATTGGTCTGAAATGGATATACAAACTCAAGAATGATGAGAAAGGGAATGTAATCAAGCACAAAGCAAGAATTGTTGCTAAGGGGTACACCCAAAAGTTTGGAAGAGACTATGAAGAAACATTTGCCCCAGTTGCCCGGATGGACTCCATCAGACTCCTCCTCTCCATAGCTGCAAACAATGATTATTCCATACACCAACTAGATGTGAAATCAGCCTTCTTAAACTGGGTCTTATCAGAAGAGGTCTATGTTGATCAGCCTGAAGGATACACAAAAATGGGGAAAGAAAATGATGTATACATATTGCATAAAGCCCTGTATGGATTAAAACAGGCCCCCAGGGCATGGCATGCAAATATCACTGCATTTTTCAGCCAAGAAGGACTCATTGCAAGTAAGTTTGAACCCTCACTTTTTACAAAAACTGAAGAAAGTGGTGAAAAAATTATTGTGTGCCTTTATGTTGACGACCTTCTCGTTACTGGAGGATCAGAAGATGCCATCCAGAAGTTCAAAGCAAAAATGAAAGAGAAGTATGAAATGTCCGATCTTGTTCTCCTCAAGTATTTCCTGGGAATGGAAATAAGAAAGTACCCTGCCGGCTATTTCCTATCTCAAGAACACTATGCAATCGAACTTCTCAAGAAATTCAAACTGTGGGACTGTAATCTTAGCCTGACCCCCATGTGCACAAGCACTAAGCTGTGTAAATTCAAAGATGGGGACGACACAACTGATCTGGACACCTATAGGAGTTTGATTGGATCTCTCATTTATCTTACTAATTCCAGGCCAGACCTGGAGCATTGTGTTAATTTCTTGTCCAGGTTCATGGGGTCACCAACAAAGGAGCACATGGAGGCAGCCAAGCGTGTTCTTAGGTACCTGAAGGGGACTGTCTCTCTCGGGATTCTCTACACCAAGGATCTCGACCCATCGCTCACAGGTTTCTGTGACTCGGATTGGGGAGGCTCTCAGGATGATCGAAGAAGCACCGAGGGATACGTCTTCTTCTACGGCACAAACCCCGTCTCTTGGAGGTCGCGGAAGCAACAGACGGTAGCATTGTCTACAACGGAAGCTGAGTACATGGGAATCACTTCAGCCTTATGTGAAGGTATCTGGATGCAGAGAATGATGGAGGAGCTCACTGGAAAAGAGAAGAAGGAGATACTAATTAAATGCGACAATAGCTCAGCCATCGCCCTGTCCAAAAACCCGGTGTTCCACAACCGCAGCAAACACATTGAGATCAAATACCATTTCATAAGAGAGAAGATTGAGAAAGGAGAAGCTAGGTTGGAGCATTGCCCGTCGGAACTGCAGATCGCCGACATATTCACTAAAGCTTTACAGCGGTGCCGCTTCCGCAAGCTCAGAGCTGACCTAAAAGTTACCGAATCGCCCGGTTCAAGGGGGAATGTTGAAGACTGAACCAGCCGCTTTTATTAATTATGCTTAAATGTTTGTTAAAGTCTAAGAGTCCAGTTTACCTGTTAACCTTCCATTGAATGCAATTTAATTACCCGTGTGATGTTTTGTATTCCGTGTTCCTGCCGCTATATATTGTGGCCTTGTATCTGCAAACACATAGTGAGATGAATGCAATCCTATGAACTTCTTTTCTTATCCGTTCTTCCAGCCATTTCTTCATTTACCTGCACTAAAGTTAGAAGCATAATGAGTTAATTTCTATCACATTTCAGGTCAAAGAGATTATACAAAACCTTCCAATCTTTCACTCAACTCATTTCAGGTTGCTAATGCCCTTCGTAACTTGACTGAGTTTTTATGCATGTTATTGTTTTTCTTATTATGGTTCCTAGTTGCAGAGAGTCATATTTCATCATTACTTTCCTATTAAAATTCCCTTCTTATCACTACCTTGAACTAGAAGTGCGTAAAGTGATGTGATCTATTTTTCTAACTGAATTATATGTTACAGGACATCCAATTATTGTCGATTTCTCTCCGGTTAATGATTTCTGTGAGGCTACCTGTAGGCAATACAAAGAAAAAACGTATAACATGGGTGGTTATTGCAACTTCTAGTTCAATAGAATGTAATTTTTATGCAATACTTTTTTGTTGCAGCTTAAATTGAAAATGCTAAAATCGGTTTGCTATTTATATGATTTTTTGCAGATTTGAAAATGGAATGTGAAATCTCTCTTGCAGGATCAAATTGATAAGTGCTGCTTAACTGAGGATCTACCTAATGAAGGGTTTGTTGGTGAAGATGAAGCCTTGAGCAAAACATTGTGGATTAGTTTCATCTAGCATTTTTATGTTTCTTCTCCTCATCTCGTGTCTTTTTTTTTCTTTTCTGAATCATGTATTAGTATCAGGAAAATCCCAAATAGAATGTAATTTGAGACATTTCATCTTAATAATATTAGCAATCTCCTTGACTTATACTATGAGTAAAAACTTCATGCTGCAAGCAATCTACACCTCAGTTGCTCTCAAGATGTGCATATGTTTTTTTTTTCTTTTAGCCAGATGTTGCAGTAAATTAAACAATATTTTTTTTAATTAAAGGTACTTTTGGTGGCGTTTTAATGAACAAACGTGGCAAACAATGGCCACGTTTTTCCTTAAAAACGTGGCTAATGTTTGCTACGTTTGATACATCAGAACGCCGCTGATGTTGGCAACCATTGGCCGCGTTTTTTGTGAAAACGTGGCTAATTTTTGCGGCGGGTGTATAGCAAACATCGCCAAAGTAATGGCGACGATTCATACCGCGACGCCTTTGCGGCGTTTATAAAAACGTCGCTATAGTTTTTGCCACGTTTAAAAAACTTCGCTAAAAGTTTAAAAAACGTCGCTAAAAGTTAAAAAAAAACGTCGCCAATGCGACTCTTTCTTGTAGTGGAATTTAGTGTGTTTGTGTGGTTTTGTGTGTATTTGTGTTTGCGTGGATGTGGATGTGCATATGAATTTATTTGTGCATGCTTGTGTTTATGTGGTGGTGTGTGTATGTATGTATCAAGCATAGGCGGAACTAGGTGAAGACACACCCGGGCACGTGCCCGGTGTGATTTTTGATGAAAAAAAACATTGTTTTTAAGAAACAGGTTTCCAAAACAAAAAGTTAAAGCTGACACTGTTTTAGCTCTGTAAATCACTTATTTTCGGAAATCGCGCCCTTCTTCTTCACCTCCTAAGCTTCTTTGGCATCGCATCCCTCATTTATCCCCTTTATCCTCTAACAAAGTTGAGGTCGACGACTTCCTACCCACCCGCCCAGCTTCGGACAGCTAGCTGAGGGTCCGTTTGGTTGGGCTGTTGCTGATGAAAAGCTGCTGATCAGAAATGGAGTTTTGAAAAAGAGCTGTTTCTGAGAAATGGAGTTTTGTTAAAAAACTGTTTGGGTGAAATGGAGTTTTCAGTGCTTATTGAAATGGAGTTTTATAAATTTTGTTTGGGTTAAATGGAGTTTTTGAAAAAAAAAATTGTTGTTCCATAAAACACACAATCTTGATAATACTGACTATAATAGATATAAATACCAATAATTCATCTCACCATCTAAGATCTAGAAGTGTACAACTGTTGCGCTATATTTTCACGCAACGTGATCATCTCATCTACCCCGCCTGCTGTATCAGGACAAACTACTTGATGCCCTTGTGTGCTCACCCCCTCATCACCACCTCCCTGCTCGAACTCATTGAAATCAATATCCCTCCGCGACGGGTGCCTCCGAATAAAATTATGCAGTGCCATTGTCGCCATCACAATATCGGTTTGTTTGGTGAAGCTGTAGCTCGGCATATCACGCAATATGGCCCACTTTTTCTTCCAAATCCCAAACGATCTTTCAATAACACTTCTAAGGGATGAGTGCGCGTGATTGAATATCTCTCGGCGTCCTTCCGGTGCACGCCCGCCACGAGCAAAGTCTGGGAGATGATAACGTGTCTCTGGATATGGTTTCAAGTATCCCCTTTGTAGCGGATACCCAGAGTCCACCAAGTAATATTTTCCTGAAAACCAGGATCAAAATTCGTTATGCTTCAAAGGTGAGAAGTATAAAAAATGGAGTAGAAATCTTATTACCTGGTGGTGGATGCGGAAATTTGTAACGGGGATCCCGAAGCGCATAATTGAAAATGCGGCTATCATGCGCAGAGCCTTCCCAACCTGGCATAACAAACGTGAAACACATGTTGAAATCACAAGCAGCCATCACATTTTGTGTTGGCATGCCATGTCTCCCAATGTACGGTACTTGATCACGAACAGGTACGCATGCATGAACATGTGTTCCATCAATTGCACCGACACAATCTTTAAAGAATGGCATGTAACGTGTGTCATACAGAATCTCTGGCGGTGTGCTACTGAAAGATCTATCTAATGGTTGAATCACTTCGGCCGCCAGTAGTATCAACACGCGAATGCCTTCTCCAAAAAACCTGCTAGCAGTCTCTGTCGAGTGCTGAAACCGCTCACATGTCTTCCTCATGACCTCGTTATGAGACAGTATGTCCAAGGTCAGTGCCAAAATCTCTCTAGATGCAGTCCGTCTCGTCCCGTGAAATCCGTACTTCTCCTCCAAGATATGCAATAGATCCATAAAAATATCTTGGGACATCCGAAATGAATTATGAAACCGGACTGTCGAACCTGCTAGCATTTCTCCTACCCATTTATGACCTGTTTGCTTCGAAGTCATGCAAGGTACTGGTTGGTTGAAAAGAGAACTGCTTTCAGCTAAGATAGTAACTGCTGCTACCACATTTTGATGATGTGCGATCGCATAATTTTGAATAGCCTCAAAGCTATCTTCTGAATCATCTGAGTCATTGGTAGACATATTCTGATACACAAAAGACATGACATTAACCACAACAACAATAACATAAAACGTCGTAAACAGTCTAGCAGAAACATACAAATACTTTATCTATCCAACATTGTAGCAGAATAACAGTAACAGTCAAACAGTAATAACAGTCTAACAGTA